>JALPQD010000098.1:2989387-3258673 GCA_023101885.1 Typhlomys cinereus
ATTATTTATATTAAAATTAAACAATGGTGCAGGCCTACCGTCCTAGTGCTTAGGAGATGGCCTGGATAAACAGAAAGATGGTCCAGTTTAATACGGCGTCAAAAAGGGCTGTGCTAGCAAAAGTAGACCTTCTGTGTACAAGTTAAGATATTGTGTGGTTGATTCCTCCAGTGATAATGATTATGTCCATTTGAATTACCGTAGAGGGCTGGGAAGCTCAGCATAGAACTAATGCGAAGGTGATTGCCTGGCACTTAAGGCGTTGTTCATAGTATGTACCATGGAATATAAATCTGACATGTTCTCCCACTGAAAAGAGAGAAACCTCTGATACCTAGTAGGAGAAAAGCAACAGTGGCTCGTGACTTTAATTTTCACTTGGGGTTAGAACGAAGAAGCTGATGAGAAGAGATTTGCCGGAGTACCTCGGCCCGAGTGAAGCAGGAGAAACAGCCTGTACCAGGCCTGAAAATCCATGCAGAGGGAGAAAACTGACAAGTAAAGAGCTTGTCAGAGTTGAACCTTATCCTCGTAGTGTTGAAAGTGGAAGGCAGACACCTTTTTTTTTTTTTTCAGACACCTTATTTTTATCTAAAAAATACTTGTACACATTTTGCTTTATTCGGTTCATTCAAAAAGGGGTCATCTTTCCAGATTGAAGAGCTAGGTACAAAGGCTCTACATAGAGTGTCTGTCTCTCACCCTGAGCCCTGCGTCATGGTCCACGTTGTGTTACAAGTCTATGTCTTTCCTTATGTATATGTACTTACTCTTTATTTAGGGTTTTTTTTTTTTTTTTTTTTTTTTTGCTACATTGTGGTTTTGAAAGTCTTTTCATAACCATATGGAGTTTCCAACTAGCATTTCTTTGTTAAAAAGCACTATTTGTTTAGTCAGTGCCCTCCTGGATGGGTATTCTAGTTATTATTAAGCCTTTTCCTCTGTGAAGCAGTGCTGTAGTCATTATGGTGCAGATTATCCTTTTGTATGATCATGAGGTGTCTGTAATAAGAAAAGAATTTGGGGACCCCAAGTAGTGCGATTTATTATTGTGGCAAATACCACCAATTGGCACCATTAGACTTCCATCAGTTTGTGCCCCATTCACATGCACAGGGTGTCTTTGCCACCAGTCCTGCCAGCAGGCCCACTTTAGGTTATCTTAATTAATAGGTGCACGTGGCTTTTCTGTGGACGGGTTTGTGGGTTTGGTAAACAAAATGTCAGTTCTTCTATTCAGGGTTTTTTTTGCTTCACATTTGTCTCAGTAACATTAACTATGTTTCAGCATTTATCTATGAACATTATGTGTTTTGTCATTAGAAACATTTTTTTTCCACTGTGAATTATGACTTCTTTCTCCACTTCCTTTTTTTTTTTGCCTGTTTATGGAGGGGTGTGTGTGTACACGGGGCATCACTGGGGCTGGAACCAAGAGTGTGATACACTAGGCAAGTTGCTGTACAACTAGCCCATTCCCCGCCTTACAGTATTTTGTTTCAATTCTGAATCAGGTATTCTTGTGAGCCAGGATGACCTTGAACTTGTCTCAGTCTTCTAAGTTTTAGACATAGGCCACCATGTAGCTCAGGAAAAAATTTTTTTTGAAATTTTCAGTCATTATTTTGCCGCTCTAGATTTCCTATTACAGTAATAAAATTTCCCTATTGTAGGTAGAAATACTCTTACCTTTCCTTTCAGTACTTAATGGCTTAATTTTTTAAAATTCTTATTTTAGTGCTTTATAATTATTCTAACTGTTGCTGTGAGAGCATTCAAATCAAAGCAACTTAAGGAGAAAGGGAGATTTATTTAGCGTTATGTTCCAGAGGGAGATACAGTTTTTATGGAGAGATGGCCTGGCTGGCGGTGTCCAAAGCTGGAGGAGGCACGTCACTCCCGTTTGTGAGGCTAAGAGCTACCAGACTGCTTGCTGCAAAGACAGATTTAAAATAGTCCCTCCTAAAGTAGGGTGGGACTATCCACCTCAAGGCCCACCCCTTGTGATGACCACCTTTCTCCAGCAAGGCTCCACCTCTCAAGGTGCCATGACCTTACCCAAACACGTGAGACTGTGAGGGACATATTTCAAACATGACAAATATATTTGGAATTTTCCAGGAGTGTTTCCCCCTGTTTTTTTTTTTTTAACTTAAAAAGTAATTAGTCTTGATTTTTGTTGGTGTGCTATTCCAATCTGTGAAAGCTTTAATTTTCTCTCCTTCCTATTAATTTTATCTCTAGAAATTTTGGTTATGCCTTACATCTACACTCAAAATTATGGATGTATGGGTTATGTAGTATGTATAACACATAATTTATTTTACAATCCTTCTCAATTTCCAGATGGAGCCATTCTTCTGTCAGAGCCATGGATCAAGTAGTTCTTTTCCACTCGTGAATAGTGTCACTCAGCAAAGGGAGCATAGTTAACAGGGGGGATTCCAGTCGCTGTGTAATGTAGTTGTCTCATGCACTAATCCTCCAAAGAAGTACCAGTTAGTATGTGATCACGTTTCTTAGTGTTCTTGGGCAACATAGGACAGGACTATTCTTGTTAATTTCCCAGTCTGATAAATTTAACAATCATCATTTTTTTTACCTGCAGAGTAGCTCAGGGATAGAGCCTCTATTCATGTGCATAAGACCACCGGGTTCAGTGTGCCAACATTCCACACCAAAAGTTCATCATTTTTAATTTGCATGACCCTTACTGTTAGTGATGTTTTAGCCCCTTTCCCACAATTAACTGGCTGTTTATCAACTGACATGTTATTTTCTCTTGAGTCTCATTAATCTCCTATTAAAATAGCATACTTCTCTGAAGTCTGTGATTCTAGATGTTCAACATACTGACTGTGCTCAACACAACATTGTTACAGGGGGATGTTTAAACTGTCCTAATGCCCATCAGTAAAGAAATGTGATGTCTACCGTCTAATGAAGAATTAGATTATGTACATTCTGATGTAGGACAGCCCTGATACCCCCTGTTACATAAAAAAGGATAATTATAGAATATCACTCCAATCTTATGTATCATTTCCAGAGTACGGAGCCCATTACTAATTAGATTTTTCATTTTTTCACCTCTGTATTATTGGTTTAAGGGTTCATGCATGTGCCACGCGCGCGTGTGGAGGTCAGGGACAGTGCTAGGAAGTCAGTTTTCACTCTGTGGGTTCGGAAATTGATCTCAGGCACATGTTTTTGATCCGGGTATCTTGACTCACTGGCCCAAGTGGGATTTGAACCTCGAGTCTCATTGCGTTCTATGAAAGTGCTCTAGTGCTGAACTACAGCCCCAAACCTGGGTTATTTTTAATGAAGATTGTTATGAAAGTAATTTCATCTTTCTAGGAAAATAAAATTAAAGTATACCTCAGTCTTCAAGGTTGACCTGCCCTTGGTGCACGCCCTTATCAGCCTTATGTAGTCTGCTGCGAAGTATCACTGACTCCTGTCTTTCCCACGATAATGCAGTCAGTTCTTTTGAATCTGTATTTGCGAAGCGATTGTTGGGATCCTGTCTCTCTGTCTGTGCTCCCTGCTAACCGTGTTTTTTTTTTTATCCTAAAACAAAAATCCCACCGTGACAGAGCCAAAGAAGAGATTGCTCAGGTTCGCTCAAAAGCAAAGGCTGAAAGTGCAGCTCTTCATGCGGACTCCGAAAAAAAGGCAGATGAAGGTGGAATCCCTGGAAAGGGCTCTTCAGCAGAAGGTACAACAGCGGTTACTAGTTGAGGATCTAGTCAGGCTCAGATGTTTTGTCTGCTCTCCTGCCCTGTATTCATGCCATTTCTGGTGTGGTGTCTTGAGGAGCTGCAGGAAAGTGGCCTTTTCTCTCACATAGCTGCTCCCTTCCCACTTAGATCATTAACCTTTCAGACTGTCACCTGGAGTTATCCACAAGACAGAGTGCGGAGGAAAAGTTGTGTTTTAACTGCAGTTCAGGGACCAAAACACTTAGTCAGGGTCATGCTAACTTTCATTGCCTCCGTCTGTTTTCTTAATTAGGGCCAATTTCATCTTTCCAGGCCATTAGGCAAGTCTGGACATTAATTAGCTGTCATGACTTGGAGATGCTAGTGGGTAGAGGGCAGATATGCTGCCAAAATCTCATAATATACAGGATGACCTCTGTATCCAGATCCATTCAGTCCAGTGTTTGGCTCGGAGAAGCTCTGCCATAGGTGAATGTTACCAGAATCTGGACTGGCCTTTTGCCATGTGACATGCCAGTGAAGTGGAGGATGAGACAAGGCAAGTTGAGGAAGTAATTTATCCGGGTTTGCTTGAGTGATTAAAGACCTTTAGCACAGATTCCATCTTGTTGGGAGGCTGACTCTCTGGTAACAGCAGGGTTCCCGGCTGATGAGGTCTCATAGCTAGTAGCCTGTGGTGTACATCTGATTCCAGTCTCAAGTCAAACCATTATTCCTCACCCAGTGGAGTGAGTGGCAAGGGACAGGTACTGCAAGGCCTTCTGCTGATCTCTAAGCTCAGTGCAATGTCAGAAGGCCTCAGTACACAGCTTCCACAGCATCAACTGCTTCTCCATGCTCACTCCCAGTGCTTTTTCTTTTTGTTTTTTTTAATGCCTCTAGGGTTTTATTTCCTTCCTTCCACTTAAACATTCATGCTGGCAACTCAGTGAGTTAGAGCTGGTGTTTGGTGGCCTTAATTAGGTTGTTGGAACACTCACTTTAGAATCCCCAGTCCCTGAAACTTATGAGACTTGAAGGAGACACACAGATTTGTGTTGAAGTACCCCACATGACAAGGACACTAACTTACGGAGAGCTGGTGACCGTCCTCACCCTCTGCTCAGTTAAGAGCAGCTCTGTGAGTCAAGGACATTTTCATGGGAGAAGGATCTCTCATCTAGGAAAGTGAAGAATTCCAGAGTTGGATGTCTAGGTTGGAAACGCATCCCGGGTCTGTCTGGCTTATACTTACTATCAGGGCCTATGCTAATTGTATCTTGTCTTTCAGAATCCGGAAATTGAAGAACTGACAAAATTTGTGATGAGTTTGATTGCAAAGCTGGAAAGACCGACTGAAATTCCTCCGTTCGCTCAGTGGATCTGATCTGGCTGCTTCTGTCGTGACCCTAGTTATCTTGCCTTATCCAGGAAAACCCCTCCTTTGCAGAGAAAGAAAAGGACTAAAAGCACCTGCCTCTGCTGCCTGTCCTGCTTTCTACTGATGCACCAGCCTGTGAGGACTTCTGGTCGAAGAGCAGTCTGACCTGTTGCCCCACTTCCCAGCCTGTAGGTCCAGTGAGGCCGATGCTGAGTGTCAGTGTGTGATTTCTTCATCTTTAGTTCCTCTCCATATCATCTTGACTTTCCCCAGGTTTGCTACATTTCTGGTTTGGGGCTACTGTGTTGTCACTTCCACCACTATCTATTGATAGTTTGGACCTGTTTATACTTTCATTATCAGTATCAGCACTTTTATTGAAAGGGATAATTTGGCCTATGGTTACTTTCAGTTTGAACAGAAGACTTTGAGTATGCTTTCTTTTACACTCTCTCATTCACATGTAGATACTACTAACCCTTCGTTTTTCCAGACTGTAGTCAAATCAGACTTCTTTATCGAAGTCTTTACCTAAGTGTAGAACCCTTTCTCGAAGCAGAACCTAGCTCCAGTGCCAGTTCAAGAATTTGTGAGTATTGGGAGTATTGCTCAGTGGTAGATACTAATATAGCAGTATGTCTGAATTCTTGGTTTGATCCCCAGCACTGCATAACTGGACTTGGTTGTACACACCTGTAATCCCAGCACTTGAGAGGTAGAAGCAAAATGATCAAAAATTCAAAGTTATCCTCAACTATATGCCACTTCGAGGCCAGCCTCTGGTACACAAGACCCTGCTTCCAAAAGCCCTCCCCTCAAAAAAAAATGTGGGGTTGAGCATAGTGGTGTGCCCCTATAGTCCCCGCTGCTCAGGAGGCTGAGGCAGGAAGAACATTTGAGCTCAAGAATCAAAGGCTGGCACTAGGCAATATAGAGAAACCAGGTCTCAAATAAAAGCAGAAAAGAACACGTGGGGTACGATTCGGTTTCACATCCAGAGAGACTTTTTGCCCCTCTGTTTGTTGCGTGGCCTTTGGAACACCCCTGAGCTTTGGTGGGTGTGCTGTCTTCTTCGTGCATGAATGCATGAACAGCAGTGGACCTCCCTCAACATGGGACTTGCAAAATCCACCCAAGGGTATTATTTAGGATCTTCTGCTCCATTTGTGAATGCAAATCAGTTGTTCTTATCTGTTGGAATATGCAAAAAAATGTGAAAAGTTTAGTTGATCTTAGTTAAAAGATAACTATAGCCTAATTACCAACTAGAAGGTAGAAGAGGCTTGTTTTGTAGTTTATAAGCATGAAACACTGTTCTTCAGAGATTAAAAAAAAAAGCCAATGCTTTCATTCTTAAGGGACTTTTTAATAGACAGGCAGTAAGACCCCACATAATTCACCTCCCAAATTAGTGCATTAGGAATATTCTGAACAAAGATAACTGGAGTCCTGGGGAGGGCAGTGCAGGGTCCACATGGACAAAACAAAGTTCCTTGGGCTCCCATTAGGACAACACTGGCAGGCACGAACCCATTAATGGCAGTGGGCGCCTTTCTACTCAAGGAGCAAACCATACCTTGGCATGCTCAAGTATCCCGTCACCTTGACTTTTTCCGTGAGGCACCATAGTCAACATCCATCTTCCTACTTGTGACTCCAATGCATGAACCACCTCCAGCAATGAGCTGTGCTTTGCAGTGAGCCTTGCAGATCTTAAAAGTGGTTATTTCTATAGTAGTGTGGGTTTGCTACATGGTGTAGTCTGCAACCTAGGGAAGTCAGTGCTGTCTCAAACCAGGAGTCATGTTCTAAAATATGCATTGTCATAACTGGTGCTTTAGTTAGGCTGTATTTTGAGGCCTATTATCTTAATATTTTGTACAAAAAAAAAGATTGTGATTGGAGAAGTGACTTGACAATCATTTGGACTTTGAAAATAGTCACAGTGGCTTTAATGCTGTCGCATATCAAGTGTCTCCTGGGGGTATAACTTTCACTTTGCTGTGTATTGTTGAAATCCATATTTACCGTTATTTTTACCTGTTCTACTTATGAAAGGCCTACCGTGGTCTCCATCATAAATGTACTGGTCTGTTTTTTTTCCCCCATTAAAGTTTTCTTGTAGTGTCAGGAATTTGCATTTGCTAGGCAAGTGCTTCCCCATGGACTCCCCAGTCATCTTTTAAAGCTTATTGTGTTTAAAAGCATCCAAGGTGATGACAATTCCCCTCATATACTGGCAGAAGATGCTGCCTTGAAAAGTAGGGCCCTAATATGTTGTCACCCTGTGGGAACACGGACGGACCCTCATCAAGTAATGTTTGTCCTTGGTCTCTCAGTCGTTACCATTTTCACGGAACTTAGTAGCTGATATTCTCCCACAGAATAAAAACGCAGCTTGTCCAGCTGACAAATCAAGAGAATATACCAGTAGAATGAAGTATATTTATTTTCTTTCAAAATTAGCTTTAAAAAGCTCTCAGCTCTGAAGAGAGTAAAATACAAAGTTTTATTCCGCATATGTGGGGCCAGATACTTGTTTGTTAGGCAATTAAAAAAAAAAAAAGGCCTGATGGCACATGCCTGTAGTGCCAGCCATGTGGAGGCAGAGGCAGGAAGAGCCAGAGGTGAAGGTAGACTAGGCTGCGTGAGGCCCAGTCTTCGAAACCCAAGAGCAGGACTGTAACTCTGACAGCATTTGCCTGCTGCACAGGGCATTGGTCTCAGTTCAGCACCATCAAAACAAACAATAGAAAATTCTTAGAAAATGAGCAAGGAAAATAGAAGGAAGCTGTTGGCTTAGAGAATGTTTGGAAATATTGGATGATCTTGAGACTCGGGCAGAACCATTTGTTTAGTTTCCTACTTTGCCAGTGTAGATAGCTTTATCTGTCAGTATTACAGGACTGGGCAGTCTGCCTTGCTTTGGGTAGATCACTGGTTCCAGTCAGATCTCCCAATAGTTACTGGATTTGGAGAAGCTGCTTAAAGCTGGGATGCACTTAGACTTTTTTTTCCAAAGTATTCTCCAGATCCCAGAAGCGGTTGCTTCTGCATGAAGCAGACCTTCAGAACCAGCCCAGATTAGTCAACGCAGAGTATGTTGTGTAAGGAGCTCTGCGAATCTGGCAGCCCTGCTGGGTACTGTAGAACCACAGGGAGGCCCTTCAGTGAAGATCATAGCTGCAGTCAAACTCTCCTCCTACAGGTGCCTCTTCTCCCTGTGTGCACCGCACAAAGGCGTCCTGAGCAGCCTGTATGTCTGTGTGTGCAGGGGGGTAGTTCTGGGCTGTGACTAGGTCAGCTAGGGCCCCTGTGCACAGAGCAGCACTGATGCTCTAAAGCCTTCTTTCTTCTCCTTTGAGTTCATTTCAGTTGGTTGTTCATAACTGTCCTGTCTTCATAGTCATGTGATCCTGTGAACTTGCTGTCAAACAGGTTTTTTACTCTTTCTCTTCATACTGGGAAGCTGTTGAAAGATTATGATCCTGGCAAAGAATTTAAAAGTGTTTATATTATGAAGAAATTTAAAGACACATTACTATTTGTTTATTAAACAATAAGAAAAGTCTGGGAACCCTGAATGCCAAAGGTCTAGAAAGTCATCTTCTCTCAAAGATTTCAGTAATAAGTTATTTTGGGAGGTTTCTATTCAGGTTTGTCTGGCCTCCAAATTCCAGTTTTTTTAAAAAGCAATTTACCAGGATGGGATATAACCCAGCACACAGGACCCTGAATTCCATCCCCAGGACTGGGAGGAAAGATTATTTACTACCATATCTTTAAGTGTGCCATATTGGGGGGGCTTTCTCCCTAGAATTTCCTCTGAAACAATGTGAATGCATGACACTATCCAGGGAAGACCTGCCCCTTGCACCAGAGTTCCTTTTACTTTCGGAGACTGAGATTGCACTTTTTGTAGTTTTCTGTCCAAACTCAGTCCATTTCTGTGCCTCTTAGCATGTAGTTAGATTCGGCAAGCAAGATTCCTAAGGAATGACTTTATTAACTATAATATGGTTACAGCTATTATAAATCCTATATCTGGTTATGTCTAATATGGAGATGCTGCGAGCAGGGCTGGTCTTTGGCAGTCATTAATGCTTTAACTGTTTGGAGGGCCAAATCGGAGCTGAGGTGTGGCCTGAACCTTCCTTGTATGGAGTTTTCAATGTCAACTCGCAGGATGCCACCGTGTCCCTTCTGCCTCTCAGTGTGTCGAATGCTTCCTCTTCATGGCAGCAACTGAGATTCTACATTATGGATAATTTCCAGATGGAACACAAAAATTGAACTCTGAAACCACATTCAGTCCAGATACAGGGCAGAGTATAGATCACACCGCAGCCTCCGCCTGCGTCTTTCACAGCCCCAGGAACAGGATTCAGGCCTTTTAAGTCTCAGTATTGCTATTAGCTAGTAGTGTTTGCCAGTAGACACCCATTGTACTAATGTGCCAACATAAATGTTCATTGCACATCTGCTTCACTGTGTCCCCACAGGTGCCCTGCAGTGTGGGAGGAGCCCCTCAACTGGAGAGGCTCACGCCGTTGACTCCTGCTGTCAGGACTGTGTTGTGTACAATAATCATCTGCATAGATTTTATAAAACATAGTAATTTCCCTTTTATATGTCAGGTAAATATTTGTAAAAGTTATACTCACATAAATGAAATTATGTAATTACTAATATATTTTTTCCATGTTTCATTGCCTGAATAAAAATGTTTACTGCTGTTGATCTGGGTTGTGTTGCTGTGTTCATGGTCAAAACATGTCGAGTGTGAAAATTATGGCAGCCTGTCTTATGAAGTTCATATTTCAGTCTGAAAATAGAAAAGATGATGTTTTTCCTACTCATTTGTTGGGGTTTTATGCATTTGGTTAGGCATATATAATTAAAAACACAAACTGGAAATCAGACCTTACTTGATGACCAAGACTCCATCTGTGCAAACACAGTTCGCCAGGCACTTGGTTTGCTTAGAAAACAATTGCCTGCCCTGGCATTCTTCAAGCCCCCAGAGCCCAGGCGCTCGCTGCAAGCTTTTGGACTTGCTAGAACACTCCGGGGAAGCCAGAGCTGTAAATACTGCAGCGTGTGGAAAACAGTGGGCATGTTTTTGTTTTTCTAGGTTTAGTACCAGTTCAAATCTTCACTTGAAGGGGTAGGAGTGGAACAGGAATAGCTGGGAAAGATATGGATAGTCCAGTTCTTTAACAGTTAGGCGAGGGTCTGAGGATGTGAGGACACTTCATTGCCTGTCATGAGACTGCACTGGTGGAGGTTCTGAAGAGAATGTTTCTCGGAAGTGCCTTCCTGAATCACAAGGGTTCCTGATGGTGGCCCTGGTACACAGCCTGGCCAAATGCTAAATATAGGCAAATCTCTTTTTCTGAGATATTAGAATAAGGTGATTCTAGATCATTAAGACTTACCATTTTTTCTGCACTTAAAATTGTGCGCTCAAAATTAGAGGGAATGGGAGAAAGGGGAGAGAACAACATGCACGTGGCTATGATACGTTTGGAGGTCAGATGACAACTTTCTGTCTGGAGTTGATTCTCTCTATCATGTGCTCCAGGATGAAAACAGCTCACCAGGTATATGCGCTGAGCCACCCCAGCAGCTCATGCCCAGCCTCTTGAATGGGCCTCCAAGCCCAGCACACTGTATCCTTGCCTCCCTTCAAGCCTCATCCATCCCTTTTCCTCTAGGCCACATCACCTACTTTTTGCTCAAAACTAGGAAGACAAAAAGTTGCACAGGAAACTAAATTCCCAAACTATAAACAGAACTACAAAACACAGCATGTAGGAGAGCTTGCCCTGGAAGGCTGAGTCATGGGCTCTAGTAGTAGTAGTTTTGGTCAGCTGCACTGAGCATGCCCCTAGTCCCCTCATTGGGACTGAGAACTCCCGAGGGAGCCCAAGGTTTTGTTGTTTACAAGTTTCCCCTGCTAAACTGCTGGCTGCATGACAGGGGCCCCCTTGTTTGCCTTTTGAGTGCTGGACTCAGGGTGCCGAAAATGTCTGCTCAAGATGTGTTAACAGGCTGCGAGGCCACAGAATTCCGTGTCGTGTTGGCTATCTAGTGAAATCCACAGACTACATCACAATGTGGGCAAAAGCTAGACTCAGGTCCAGAGTCCCTGTCCAAGTCTGATCTGAATGGCTGGCACCACTGTAGACCTAGTGATGTATGCAAGATGAAGCTAGTTTGCATTCTCCAAGTTCTCTCTCAAGAGAGTTAGGTGGTGTTCAAGCCACTGTACCGACTTCCTGATCTTGTGGTGCTCTAAATGTCTCCCTGAGATGTCCACAGACTTCAGCGGTTCACTTGAAGCCCAACCTTTTTCCGCATTGAGTTCTTACGATTGTGGGACTGGAGAAGTGGCTCAGGGGTTAAAGCCTTTGCTCACAAGTAAAAGGACCTGAGTTTGGACCTTCTCCCCCCCCCCCAGATCCCACATAAAAATGCCTGGCAGATGTGGTGGGTGTCATGCAATTCTGGCCCCAGAAGGTAATCTGGGAAACACCAAAGCAAAGCAGTATGAAGGCAGAGAATCCAGGTAATTCCTGCTGTCACCCGCACCGTTCACCGCCCATCAAACACTCAACTGTAGATCTTGTGTAGAATAGCTGTTTGTTTCTAGACAAGTGACAGCTTGTAGTCTAATGGGCCCGCTGGAAGCATTTGTAAAGTCTGGAGTCCACACAGCCCTCGCTGGGATGTGCAGTCCGAGTGAGCTGCCTCTTGCTCGAGGATTGTGTCCTCCCGGAGGTCCTGGGTCCTCCAAGCACTTTTCTTAGTTTCTCCCTTTCACTGCACTTTTACAATGTAACTGTCTTAGTGAGGTGTTCACTGCTGTGGCCCAAACAATTAGGGGAACAAAGGGGTATTCCAGTTTAAGATCTCGTTCACAGTCCATTATGGCAAGAGAGTAACCAGCAGGGATGGGGGGAACTAGCAATGCCTATCCACAGGAATAGTTGAGATAGTGGCATAACAAGCTGCCAAGCCACCAATTCTCTTATCCTCTGCTCGGAATGGTCCCACCGTGGCCTGGTCTTCCCACATCAATTGAATAATATCCTACAGGGTTCCTCATAGGCTTGCCTTAACTTAATATTCTTCACAGATGGGCCTAAGACTCATCCTCAATTGTTGACACTTTTTACTTAATTGCCTTGGCAACCAATTTTCCACAAAGTTAAGATGTCTAATCTGGCATCGGTTTGCAGTGCAAGTGTATGTAATGGCCACTGGGGGCTCCACATCCAAGTCTTTGGGATGCTTTGCAAACTACCTCTAAACCTTTTTTTTTTTTTTTTCAACATTCCCAGCTGTATTTGCTTGATAGATAATACGCTAATCATCTCAGAAAAATTCTCTCATCAGATGTTTGGTCCATTTGCAAATTTTTTGTCTCCAAGCTTGAAAGTGGAGTTTGTCAATAATATGATTTTCCGTTGTACTGCATTCTGAAGTTCTTACCGGGATGAAGACTGAACCCAACCCACACCTCTATGCATCCCGTGTCTCTGTCAAGAGGAAGGATGCACTTTCATATGGCCAAACTATGTAAAATGCTCTCTCAGCTCACACGACCTGCAGTGAGAAATTTTTGACAGAACAATAAGCCACCACAGTCAGTTCAAAGCACCAAGTTACCCCCCTAACAACCAAGGTGGCCATGTTGACGCTATACACCCCATGGCCTCTCTAAACCATTTTTTAAATTTTTTTTTATTTTTATTATTTATTCAACTGTGGCATGTGCTATGTATGTGCACGCGCGCGCGGTGTGTGTGTTGGTCTGTGTTGTCTGTGTCTTGTGCTGTGTATGTGTAGAACCACGGACAAATTTGGGAACCACCATGGACGCCTCCACCTCCCTCTGCCCCGGGATTCACAGGCTCCGCCCTACCAGGACCAGAAGTGCAGGCCACCCTCGCTTCCGCCTGGCGTCTATACGTGGGATCTGGGATCCGAACTCAGGACCTTCCGCCTGCAAGGCGGAGGCTTAACCCCTGAGCCACCTCTCCAGCCCCCCCTAAACCATTTTTGAAGTGATGAATTAGAAACAAGCAGAAAAGATTCTGGATATTTGGTGTGCAACCAATAGAGAGGTAAATAACTTCCCACAAACATAGTACACATTACATGTGTGTGTATCTTTGTGTCTGTGGAGACCCAAGGGTGACTTAGGTCCATGGGAAAATGTGCTATTTCCTTTTGGCTTTGCTCTGGTGTTTCCCATGGCTGGAATTGCAGGCTACCACCATTTCCATTTGGTATTTTTACATGGGATGTGAGATCTGAACTCAGGTCCTTCTGCTTTCAAGCAGAAGCTTAACCCCTGAGCCATCTCTCCAGCCCTGGGTTGCAATTATAAATATTCAGTGTGGGAGGCCTGAAAAGTTCAAAAACATTTTAAAAGCTTAAAGCCCCAGAAAAAAGAAAAGAAAAGAAAATTCTCCCCCACTCATTCTTCCCAGCTACCCAGCTCCATGGCGCAGAGAGCAGCTTGCTTGGCTTGGAGACGGCTACAACCAACCTGGCAGAAATGCAGCCACTAGCTGGTGCCGCCCTTGCCTGCAAGGTCCAGCCCCGCTCCGTCCACAGTGCCATAGAGGATGAAAGCCATGAGTCCAAGGACTTCGGGAATCACCCTGGACCGCTTCTACCTCTTTTTCTTTGGCTCTGGGATTTCTCCGGCTCCGCCCACCAGAATACGAGTGCCGCATGCTCCGGGTTCTGCCTGTTGTTTTTATATGGGACCTGGAATCCGAACTCAGGACCTTCTGCTTGCAAAGTCTTAACCCCTGAGCCATCTCTCTAGCCAGTTGGAAGTAGGAATTCTTGGCTGCAGGTCCTTCTACAATTTGCTTTGCATCCTTGGTTCTAAATTACCATATCTGCATAAGCCGTAAACGATCTTTTGATTTAATTCAGCTGAAGGCTTTTCTGCTGCCTAATCAATGCTACTCTAATTAAGTCACCACAAGCACACGTTAGTTAAATGACTAGTGATCGAAGTTGGCCGATAATTTTGAAATGCTTGTGGTTGAGTCCAAGGAGAACATAAGCTTGAGGAAACAGCAGGATCCTTTGCGGTCGCCTCCCAGAGCAGATCAGAAAGGCTGGGTAAAATAGTCCGTGGGGAATGTGTTGAAATATCCACTGCTCTTTTAACAGTTTAAACTTACTTTTTGATGATTTTATAGAAAAGCTGCAAAGGTTCTCCAAACTTTTCCTTTGTTTGTGATCAGCTTGGAACTTCTACCCTGTGCTGTGTCACACTGCCGGAATAGGGCTCTTGGGACACCTACTGCACACCCCAGTGCCGAAGCTCTTGGAGGACTAAGAGAAGGCTTTTGCCATCCGTTTCTCCCTCTCTTCTCTCTTTCTTCGTGCTCCTTTTTTTTAAATTTTTTTCCTTTGCTTTTTTTTTTTTTTTTTTTTTCTGTGTTGGGGATGGCACTGAGAACTCAGGCATGTAAGTAAGCACTCTCCCAGGGAGACTTCTTACCTCCTTCTCAAACATTCATCCTGATGTGCATGGCATGGGCAGACTGCGACCCCTTATCTTTGTTTTAGTATCAGGAATTAACTCTGACTACAACGAAACGATCTCTTCTCAACAAGATGTATCTAAAAACTTTTCAGAAAGGCCAGGGAGAGACTCAAGTTCAAGTGTGTGCTGTACAACCAAAAAAGGACTAGAGTCTGGATTCCCAGGTCTGCATGGAAAGGCTGGGCTTGGCAACCCGTGTTGGCAATGGGCTTTAATTCTAGCCCAGGAAGGCAGAGCTTGGGAATCCTCAGGCAAGTCGGCCCTAATGATGTGCTCTGGGTTTATTAGAGATCTAGGCTCAAAAGAATAAGATGGAAAAGGATGGAAGGTGATTCCACTACCACCCTGAGGCCTCGCATGTGGAACAACACACTGGCCCAACACACGTGGACATGGGAAAAAAAATGTGAAATTAGAAAAAGACAAATAGATATATCATCATTGCATTAAATAAAAAATCAAAGGCCTCTGATTCTGTGTAAGTCAAATTCTTTTGTGCCTCAACCATTGATCTACTTTTTTTTTTTTTAATTCTGGAAAGTGCCTACTACATCTGGCCTGTAAATTGATCAAAACCAACAATCTAATCTGATCAGACAGTTTTCCCAGTGTCTAGGTAAGGTATTTGCATTTTGAGTCTAATTTATTGTTTTTAATAAGCAAATGTTTAAATTCATTTATTGTCTTTTGTTGTTTTTATTCTAAAGATATTCAAGGCAATTATAAGCAGGGTATGAAACCATCAGTGTTACTTACGATTGTAGGTAAAAGTGATTCTGAGGAAGACTTAGGTGGACGCTATTGGGATCCAACTCACATATAGGCCCATCCCACATGCAGGCCCAGCATGTCATTTTACTGTGAATAAAATCGTTGTGGCCCAATTTAAGATGCACATTCCCCAGCCACCTCTCTTTCACGTTGCCAAACATCATGTGAAAGCCCAGGAAAGGCTGCATCTGTAGTGGCTTCGGTAGTGGCAGTTCTGGCCACTTGACATGCCTGTCCTCTTATTTTGGCATCAACAAATTATGAGCCACAGACAAATATAGCCACTGCCTATTTTCAGATGCATGCTTGGGAAGAAGAGTACCACCAAAGGACATCCCCAGCTCTAGCATCATCTGGCTACATACCAGGATCCTGCCACAAAACAAAACAAAACCCTTCCCCTGCTCAGGTAGCTCAGTAGCTGTCATTTGGTGCCCAGCACTGAAAAGCACCCCTCACTGTGCAGCTTCCTGGCAGGACCCTCAGTGCTTTGTCTGGTGGTCGCAGGCTTACACGGTAAGGGAGCATAACATCACGCAGGAGAGACGGTAAGTAGCCCAGGTTGGCCCTGACTGTGCAATCCTCCTGCCTCTGCGTCTGGAAGCTGTGATTGCAGGAACAAGCCACCATGCCTGTGGGTTTGCTCCTCCTCCCCACATACCTTTCCTTATTTTGTAATGATGTCTTGCTAAGTTACCCAAGTTGCTTCATAATTCACTATGTGGCCCAAGCAGGACTTGAACTCAATATCCTCTTTCCTTAGCCTCCTGAGAAACTGAAATTTTAGGCCTCTGCCACCAGACCCCGCTTGTTTGCATATTTTTAAATGCCCCTAAATCAAAAGAAAATATTTCACGTTGTGTGAAGAATGTGTTCCATTCAAATTCCGTGGTCTCGAGTAAAGTGACACAGCCACGCCTCTTCATTTCCTAACACCTTCAGGCAGCGCCCACACCCAGGCAACCAGGGTGAGAGTAAACCCAGACCACAGGCCCACAAGTTGGTGGAATTTAACTGCTTGTGCTTTACAAAATCATTTTCCCAGCCAGGTGTGCTGGTGCATAACTGCGATCTCAGTACTTGGCAGGCTGAAGTAGGAAGATCCTCTTGGAGGATCCTGCCTCAAAACAAAACAAAATAAAACCCTTCCCCTGCTCAGGTAGCTCAGTAGCCCTCATTTGGTGCCCAGCACTGAAAAACACCCCTCTCCGCGCAGTTGACTTGTCGCTTCCTGGCAGGATCCTCGGTGCTTTGTTGGCTGTTTGCAGAGCTCACATGGTAAGGGAGTGTAACATCACGCAGGAGAGACGGTAAGGGTCATGCCACAATGTACCGAGTGGCATTATATGGCAAAAAACAACCATCACTACAGTAGGTGATTTCTTCGAAAGCTAAGGAGTTTGCATGCACTTAATCATCACAATAACCCCATAAATGTTATATTTTTTTTGAGGCAGAGTCCTGTGTAGCTTCTCTGGAACTCAATATGTAGGTCAGATTGGCCTTGAACTTCTGGGTGATTCTCCTGTTCCTGCCTCCTTTGTGCAGGGAGTACAAGCTGTACCACTATACTGGGCTTAAAGGACTTTTAACAAGAGGTGTAGCTATGACTTCTGTATGGTGATTAAAAATGCAAAAAATTTGTAGCTACACAGTACTACAAAATAACATCATATCACTACAACTTAAATATGAACATTAGACATGCCTAGTTATATCTAGCACCTAGATGTAAGATTGCTTATCATGCGTTTATGTACAAATATATTTCATAAGAAATGCAAGAGCTCATTCACTGACATTTTATTTTATTTTTTACTAGTTTTACAAGCAAAATGAGTGATTGTCCCTTGGCTCCCTCCTTCCCCCTCTCTTTCTTTCTCCTTCATCCTCCCTTTATCTTTCATCCTCCCCTCCCTTCATCAATCCATCCCACTTCCTCCCACCCTTCTGTTTGCTTCTGTGGGTCCCAGGGTTCCCTTTGAGTTGTCTGCTCTAGTAGGAGCTCGGACCTCTATGGCAGATTAAATGAACCTTCCTTGGGTAGACCCACTTCACCTGTCTAGCCCTAGCCCCCTAAGGTTCCCAAGGCATGTAATTATTTCTCATGAAATCCTCACTTGTTTATAGGCAAATGATATGTCAACCACTGTACATGCTGGTCTCACTGCATGAAAAATTTTTGATGCCCAAACAATGATCTTGTGCAGCTTCGTGGCCAGGAACATCGAAGACCCGCTGTGCTCTCAGACAATTCTTATCCTACAGTTGCTACCTAAGGGTAACTGAACACTCCAGCTGAATTACCAGCAGTGTCAGCCGTGGGTCTGTGGCTATCTGCTCAACCTGCTCCTTTTCCTCCTCCATCTCCTCTTCTTTCTGCTGCTAGAGGTGGTAGCAAAGACTTGACATATATAAAACAAACCCCGAATTATATTCCAAGCCTTTGAAAATTTTTTTTCCTCTGCAAAGCTGGGGATCAAACTTGGGGTCTTGGTCATGTCAGGCAAGCCCCTAATCTCCAAACTATACCTCGCCCTTTCCTCTTTCTTCCTTGTGTAGAGCAATTCAAAGATTCCTACATTTGATCCAGTATTTCTCAGGCTGTTTACAGTCTTATTTTAAAAAAAAAAAACCAAAAAACTTTTATCTAGTGTGTGTGTGTGTGTGTGTGTGTGTGTGTGTGTGTGTGTGTGTGTGTGGAGAGAGAGAGAGAGAGAGAGAGAGAGAAAGGGCACTGTGTGTCCCTGTAGAGGACCAAGAGTGACTTCGGGAATCATCCTGGATTGCTTCTGCCTCCTTTTTGCTTTGTTCTGGGATTTCCCAGGCTCCACCCACCAGGGCCATTGTTTCCGTTTGGCATTTTTATGTGAGAGTTGTTTCTATCTGGCATTTTTACATGGACCTGAACTCAGGATCTTCTGCTTACAAGGCGGAGTCTTATTCTCCGAGCCATCTCTCCAGCCCTGCAGTCCTATTTTTGATACCTAAATGTCCCTAAAAATGATTCCCTCCATCAAGAAGACTTTTTCCTTTTGTCTGTATTTTGACGACGGGGGTCAAACCTGTCTATGCTCTGAGCTAGTTTCCCACCTTTCGGGATTTTTATTCATTATGACAGGATCCTGCTCTGTAGCCCAGACTGCCCTTGAGCTCAAAATCATCCTGCCTATGTCTCCAAGGTGTACCCAGAGGACTTTTAGAAAGAACTATTTTTGATTCTGTGACCTGGAGTCTGCTGTAATTTTCAGTTTCAATGCAACCTTTTTCAAGCTTTGGCAACCTAAGCATTGGTAATAAATCCCACGCATATGCAAGTGATTGATTGGGAAGCAGGCTCTAGTTTCTGGTTCTGTACATGTGTAAGTTCATCTCCGTGTCCAAGAGAACTGCTTCTGTTCTCATTTTCTCAACACTGGAGCATCTGACAAAGGCCTACTGAATGTCAGAGGCTACCTTCGAACTTGCTAGGACTTCATAGCATAGAAAGAGAGGGGCAAGATACTTCTCCACTGTTTCCACAGCATTGAGCAATGACTTGGCCATAAGATGTGGGCCAAGCTGTGATTTGACACACAGCAACATCCGGGGGCGAGGAGCAGTTTACAGATGCATCTCATGTCTAACTGCTTAGAATGGAATTCTTCATTTCTTAAATGTCTATAGCCATGGGTTTGGGAATGGCTCAGGGGTTAAAACTTTTGCCTCCAAAGCAAAAGGACCTGAGTTTGGGGTCTCAGATCCCACACAAAAATACTGGGTGACCTGCAGTTCCAGTTCTGGATGGCAGAGCCCAAGGAAATGCCAAAGCAAAGCAATTAGGAGCTAAAGCAATCCAGGATGACTTCTACAGTCACCCGCGGGCCTCCACAGGCACACATACTCGAGTGCCTTCTTGAACATACCATACACACACACACACACACACACACACACACACACACACACACACACACGTGCGCGTGCGCGCGCACACACACACACACACACATGCATACACATTCTATAGTCATCTGGTCAATCTTCTTGCCTCTTCTGTTTTCTTTATAAAGTGAGGTCCCAATGGGTCTTAGATGCTGTGTGGCTCCATAGACCACTCGAGTCAGTTCTTCGAATCAGTGGATCAGTCAGAAATGATGCAGAAAGATCTAAACTTGGAAAGCAGTGAAAGGAAGTAGGATTATCTGAGTGGCCAGTGGCAGTTCCAGTCTGGTTCCTCTGGGAAAGGGATAGGTTTACTGATCTAAGAGTCATTTTTTTTAGCTTAATTTTTCTTTCTCAGCTTCCCAGGAGACTGTGTCAGGACAGAGAACAGGAAACAAGCAGCGGAACATGTCTCATACCTGTGAGCATTCTGCTGGAGCCCTAGGCTGGCAAAGAATTCTTTCCTAGGGTCAGATCACACAGTGTGATTTTGGCACAATCCTAACATTGGACATGCTGATGTTTTCAAATCCTGACAGAAACAACTGAAGGAAGGAAAGACCGATGTTGATTCATGGTCGGTCACTACAGGCGAGCTGTTGCAGTCGGTCTGCATGGTTGCTGGTAAATCACCATCGAATGGCTTAAGAGAACAAGGGGTTTATTTCTTATGATAGTCTGGTTACAGTCTGTCCAGCTTGACGGAAGAGCACGCACGAACACCGGGGCCAAGGGAACTGGGCACACCATCACCACCTAATGGCTGAGAGAGGGACAATCCTTACTTGCCAGACCAGCATATCTGGCCAAGTGTACACAAGGATGCCGATTTTTCTCAACCACTCTCTGTTTTCATTCCTGGGCCTAATCCCACCCACCTGGGCTTTCCCCATCAGCTATACAATCTACTGCAAGTTTACTCTGGGCTTAATCCAACTACCAATTCCCCACAAATGTGCCCAGAGCTCAAACCCTCAGCTGTCAAGTTGACACCTGTGCCTCACTATGGCAGAAGCCGAGGAGCAGAGTAGGGAATGACAGTGCTGGATTGGCTTGGTCTTTTTTTTTTTTCAATCCAGATACTTTGTTCCACCCCAAGTCCATGCTCTCTAGAAATACCCACACAGAGACAGAGGTGCGTTCCACCAGCGTCCTGGGGGATTCTAAATCTAGTCAAGGAAGAGTAAACTATGACAAGCATCGCTCTCTAGACAAAGCAGACATTTGCCAGGGTTTTCATTCAGGCAGATTCTTGAAACTACATTGAAACAGAGGTATGTGGCATCAATTTTAGCTGCACTATAGTGACAGAAAACTACTTAAGGGGCTGGGGAGATTGCTCAATGGTTAAAGCCTCTGCCTGTCAAGCAAGAGATAGAGTTTTGGCCACAGTCTCTCTCTCTCTCTCTCTCTGTGTGTGTGTGTGTGTGTGTGTGTGTGTGATGTGTACACAGATACATCATGCCAAACAGTTTATGCTCTTATACATTCAATGTTAGGTGCCACATCACAAAAGATAAGTTTTCCCAGTATGGCTGAAAGTGAACCTTGAGGTCATCACCTAGAATATATACTAAGGCTTCTAATGGATGCCTCTTCATTCTCTGTGCTCATAAGATTGTGAGGCAATAGGGGAGACTTAAATAATAGTGGAAGAAGTATTCTCTCTGTCATATCCTTGAAAATTTCTGAGAGGGAACCTAATGCAAAAATGATTTAGTTTACTCTTTTTCGCTCATTCCATCTGATCCTTTGATTTCCTTCTATAAATTGAGTAAAAGTTGAACTTTTGTTTTTGTTTTTGTTGCATTGTAGAACTCCTGACCCTGATGTTCTAATATGCAAGCACAACAAAAAGTATGCCCAAGATGCATTTACCCTTGAGGCCTGTTTATAGCCCTTGTGATCCTAGGTACCTAGAAAGACAAAGTTTGATGTGATCAAGAAGCAGAGACTGAGGGGGCAGATGAAGCTGCATATCATCATGTGTGTATGTACACCTCATAACTGCTCCCTCATTGTGCTCCAGAGCAGGACAAATGAACAGAAGACAGCTGAAGTCACCTTCTCATCATTCTTTCCAAAAGCTCTATTCTAGGAAATTCTCTCAAAGCTCATTTCTACCTCTGCCCTTCTTTAGAAATTAAGGCAAGCCCATTTCTTTCAGTGCCTACTGTGTAAGTAATTTCCAATAAGAAAATCATAACATCAAATTAGAAAGTATCTTTTATCTAACAAAGTTTTTGTGTACACATCACTAATACCAACTAAAAATACCTTCCCCAGTTGATAGCTTACATGAACTAAAACTTCATCACACATTCTTTCTAGGACCCAAATTATAAATATGATAAAGGTGATTCGTTATAAACACTAGCAAAAAAATCTCACTTAAAAAGCAGTTATTTCTATAGTATATTTGTCAGAATGAAGATATATTTATGTCACAGCTGTAAGTTAAACCACTGTGTCATTGCAAGTGTGCTTGGCTACAGTTACTTCTGAAAGACCAACAATGAATAGTTAGATCATTTATAAAACATAAATTTTAATGTTTGCCATCTTTTCTGAAGGATTTACATGCACTTGTACAACAACAGGGAAAAGAGCTGGAAAGAAACAACTGCAGGGGAATGGAAGTGAAAAAGATAAAATGTATTTTATGAATATTCAGTCCCATTTTATATTCTTATGAAATTATTTTTACATCATAAATTACTTCTTCATAAATGAAAAAAAACTGTTTTATAACTTTTGCTATACATTTTAAAGGGACATTTTTTTATCCAGTTAAAATTTTTCAGTTAGAATCTTGCACAAGCCGAAATTAAAGAGCTTCTGTTCAGATAAAGAGATTGTTACTGGAGCACAAAGGTAACCCACAGAATGGGAGAAAATCTTCACTAACCACATACCTGATAGAGTTCTATTATCTAGAGTGCACAAAGAACTTAGAAAACTAAACACCAAGGAAACAAATGGGCCAATTAAAAAATGGGCCTTAGAACTTAAAAGAAACTTTTCCAGGGACAAAATTAAAATGTCTAACAAATATCTGAAAAAATGCTCCACATCCTTAGTCATCAGGAAAATGCAAATCAAAACTTCCCTGAGATATCATCTCACCACGGTCAGGATGGCAAAAATCCACAATACAAACAACAACAAATGCTGGAGAGGATATGGAGAGAGGGGAAATCTCCTACATTGCTGGTGGGAATGCGGGCTCATACAACCACTCTGGCGAGCCGTCTGGAGATTCTTAAAGAAATTAAAGATTGAAATGCCATATGACCCTGCTATTCCACTTATGGGAATAACCCCCCATACAGCAAAAATTCACCTCGATAGCACAAGCATGACCATGTTCATAGCAGCACTGTTTACAATAGCAAAGTCATGGAATCAAACCAAATGTCCAACAGTTGATGAGTGGATAAGGAAAATGTGGTACATCTGTACAATGGAGTACTACTCAGCCATCAAAAATGATGAATTAATGGAATTTTCTGGGAAGTAGATGAAAGTAGAAAGAATTATACTGAGTGAAGTATCCCAGACACAGAAAGTAAAGTGACGTATGTAATTCCTAATAGGTGGCTCCTAGTACCAAACCCACTTAGAGACACTCAAAGATAAATCTCTGTAATAACTACAGTAATTGCTAAGATTATGAACGTGAGGAACAGGGAAGGAGGGACACACCAGTAACAAGGAGAGAGGGGACCATATTACAGCAGAGAAAATAGGCTACCATCAAGGACTGCAAGTAATTAATGAGACATCTGGTTAAGTTCACAGACTTTCCTCCCTCATCATTTGCAACTGATGGGGTATGATCTCACCAGAAGGAAAGGGCATGTAGGCTGCTAGATAGAAAGTAACCATTTTGCAAATGGGTGATATACTCCTCTCTCACCACAGTCTCCTAGTTTTATCCCATCTACCTTTGAATATACTCTTTTAACAAGACTCTAATTTAACAGTTTTTTATCTCTGGCCAGAGGGTGACATCCAATACCCAACAGGA
Organism: Typhlomys cinereus; assembly: GCA_023101885.1. Lineage (NCBI taxonomy): Eukaryota > Metazoa > Chordata > Mammalia > Rodentia > Platacanthomyidae > Typhlomys > Typhlomys cinereus. Next base: position 3,012,778 of record JALPQD010000098.1, read on the forward strand.
TGGAATCAAGGGCATTGCAGGAACAGCAAAACTGAAAAAAAGTCAACAAACCATAATTCAGAACATCAGAGACTCTATATTGTAAGAGCACAAGGATGGAAGGAGTAATAATATGCAAGATACTCCACATAAGTTAGGGCAGAAGCAATCATAATAGGACTTTGCATGGCCCGCACTATGTCCAACACATTATTGATCCCACAAAGTCTAGCATGGACTAAAGGCACTAGGATCCTTGGAGTTTAGGGACTGGCAGTCACAGTAGTGTTCCTAAGCTTAAGGGGAACACAGGAAAGAGTTCTGCAAAATGCCCCTGGGCCCTTGCACCTCATTGGAGAGGAGGACCCAGAGGAATGTTTGGCATGCACATTAAAGGATGCTCCAGGGATTGGGAGGGGGGAAGCACTGGGGGATGGGGAGGGAGGGAGGAGTGGAGGGGAGAGCAGGGGTGTGGGGTGGAGGTGGAGGGAGGGAGGGGACTGGTGTACCTGTGAAGTTTGTATGAACAGAAATAATAAAAAAATAAACTTTAAAATAAAAAAAAGAATCTTGCACAAGCCTAACATAGACTTGAACTCAATGGACAGCCCATGCTGGACTCAAGCATGTGTTATTTTTCCAGCCTTAACCTCTAAGTTTATAGGTGTGTGTGGTTTGGGGACTATATTTAATTAAATTTCTTGACATTACTAATCTTTTAGTTTGGCCAGAAATGTAGTATGTCTGCCTATAATCTTTTTGTATATATTTGTGTTTGCTCAGAAATGGGTATGTTTTGTATATTGTGTGTGGCAACACACACACACATCTGAAATGTATAAACATGTCTTTTGTGAATAGGCATGCCACTTTGTTTACAATAGTACTACATTTTTCATGAAATTTCTCCTCACTGTAAACAATTTGTGTATGTTCTCTGAAGTTGTTGCAAGTGCCATTTTCTAATAATGAATACTTTTCATCTTAAAAACTAGTCTTGGTCATGTGTAATCAGCTCTTGAAAGTTGATTCATTTCTCTTATGTAGGTCTAAAAGTATGATTCTTATACTTCCATTTAAAAAATTAAAAGTTGGGCTGGAGAGGTGGCTCAGGGGTTAAGCCTCCGCCTTGCAGGCGTGAAGGTCCTGAGTTCGGATCCCAGATCCCACGTATAGACGCCAGGCGGAAGCGGGGCGGCCTGCGCTTCTGGTCCTGGTAGGGCGGAGCCTGTGAATCCCGGGGCAGAAGGAGGTGGAGGCGTCCATGGTGGCTCGCGAATTCGTCCGTGGTTCTACACACACACACACACACACGCACGCGCGCGCGCACATACACACACATATGCACACAGTTGAATAAATAATAATAAAAAAAATTAAAAGTTGGAGAGTGAGCGAGTGAGCAAGCGTGAGATAGAAAGAGAGAGAGAGAAAGAGGTGGGCTGAGTATATAGCACAATGATAGAGCTGTTGTGATCATACACAGAGAGCTGGATTCACTTTGGGTTGTTTGGTGACTATCCCTGTGGTATTTCAAAATCCTTCTTGGGACGGGAGTTCCTGCGGGTTCCACTCTCCATATTCCCGTGCATGGTACCTGGTTTTGAGTGTTTTCCCCTGCAGTACAAGAATCATTGTAGCCATTCCTCCACTTCAGACAAGATGAGATCAGACGCCAACCTCACTCCCACCCCTCACAATCCCCTAAGCCTAGATAGGACAATTACAAAATAAGCTTAAGCTCCTCACCCATCGGTTTCCACCTGTTTGATTTGGGATGGTTTCACCCCAAAATCCAACCAATCTGACAGTGGCATTAGCAGCCAGGGTGGGTGTGGCTTCCGATGGAATGAGCGTCTAGGTTTCCGGTCGCCATCAAATTGGGCCTGGACTTAGGCCCGCCTACTCTGAAGGAGTATAAACGCAGCAGCTCTGGGGCCCGTGCAGCCATCCGGCTGTGGCTGTGTGCAGTGAAAAGAAGGCTAGGATGGAGGGGCCCTTCCAGCTGTGCTTGTGGCAGGCCTGAGCTTCCACACCGCAGCGCCCAGAGCCCCCAGAGCCCCCAGAGCTCAGAAACATTCACCCAGGGGTTTCTGGGCACTGGCCAATCCCTCTGTTCACTGTGCCCTGTGATGCTCTGAGTTGGGCCATCTCTGTGCAGGTCTTGAGGAAGTATACATAGCTGACCTGAAATAATGGAAACCACAACCGTGTTGTGTCCCAACAGACATGTCTGGCTGTATCCTGTGTAGCTTCAGCCTCTTACAATTTTAAGGCTCCCTGTTCTTCAATGTTCCCTTACTCCTGGAGTGGGATGCAGAGGGTGAGATAGCCTCCTCAGCTCAAAGCAGTACCCATTCGCTTACTTCGCTTACTGTCTGCACTTTGCCCTGTTGGTGATTCCTGCCCTTGTTTCCCTACATTTTGGCACAAGGATTTTCTGGGTGAGTGCCAAGCTGAATTTCACTTGATGGGTGTCACAGAAGTTATTAAAAGGCCGTTCGATGTAGCGTCTTCAAAGCTTACACTTCAGAGCCAGCATTCTTTCTAGGACCTATGTCCTTCCCTTTCCTAGATTCGTGTTCTGGCTTGCATTAGGAGGAAGGTGTTCCTGACTGAAAATTTGGTCTTCAGTCCAGTCAGAAAGCTCCTAGTTGCCCCCTTTGACAACAATGCCAGTATGACACTGATGATAATCACGTTCCAGGAAGATAATCATTGCAGTTTTCATGGAGTGATGAAATTTTGTGATTGCTTTTCTCTCCCACTAGCTGCCATGGTATTCTCTGACACTATGGAAGCTATCCAGAAAGAAGGAAGCTTCCAGACCAGTTTCAGCTAGTGTCTTTCTTCCCTATCCTGTGATCCATTCAAGTCACATATTTGGCAACAGGGCCATACTATCAGTTTCTACATGGCTACCAAGAGCAATTGAGAAGAAAAAAGTGTCTATATTGTCTGGGGGAGGCTTTGATGCCTCTCTTAGCAACAATTTTATTTAGGAAGTGTGATAGTCTTGTGATTTCTAGTATCGTTACATTTCCTCTGGGCTCCAATAAAAGCATCTCAGGCAATTTATTTGTTTTGTTTTGTTTTACTGTATCAACCTCTTCCTTTGCTCCTCTGTGCAGAGAATCCTTTTTTAACTCAAGTTTTTACATATTGATAGTGTAGTAAGTTTCTATCTGGTTGCACCCCTCATGACTAGTGGTTTCTGAAATTGCTAGGTCCCTTTATCCACTGAAACTGAAGAGTCATTCAAAAAGGAAAACAGACTTCTTCCTTGCCGATTTGAATCCCTTTTATGTCCCTTTCTTGTCTTATGGCTTCAGCTAAGACTTCAAGTACAATATTGAATAGAAGTGGTGAGAGTGGACAGCCTTGTCTAGTTTCTGATCGACGTGGGAATGCTTCCAATTGTTCCCCATTGAGCATAATCCTTGCTGTGGGCTTGTTGTATACAGCTTTTATTATATTGATAAAGGTTCCTTCCATTCCTACTGTTTCTAGCGTTTTGATCATAAAAGGCTGTTGGATTCTGTCAAAGGCTTTTTCTGCGACTATCGAGAGTATCATGTGGTCTTGGACTTTGGACTGGTTTACATGATGAATTACATTTATTGATTTGCGTATGTTGAACCAACCTTGCGTGCCGGGGATGAAGCCTACTTGGTCCCTGTTAATGATCTTTTTGATATGTTTTTTAATCCGATGTGCTAAGACTTTGTTGAGAATCTTTGTGTCTGTGTTCATCAGGGAGATTGGCCTATAGTTTTCTTTTTTAAGTGTATCTTTATTAGGTTTTGAGATTAAGAAGATATTAGCTTCATAGAAGGAATTTGGTAGTGTTCTTTCCTTTGCTATTTGATGGATCAGTTTAAGGAGTATTGGTGTTATTGACTCCTTAAATGTCTGGTAGAATTCTGTGCTGAATCCATCTGGTCCTGGACATTTTTTGGTGGGAAGATTCAAGATTACTTCTTCAATTTCCTTACATGTTATAGGGTCATTAAAGTAATTCACAACTTCCTGATCCAATTTAGGTAAGATGTGTTTACTTAGAAATTCATCCATCTCTTGTGTGTTGTCAAACTTCACTGAGTATAAGTTTTTGAAATATGATGTTATAATTCTCTGGATTTCTTGGGTATCAGTAGTGATTACTCCATGTTCATTTCTAATTTTGTTAATTTGGGTTTTCTCTCTCTTGCTTTGGGTTATTTTAGATAGGGGTGTATCTATCTTATTGATTTTTTCAAAGAACCAAGGAAGAAGTCAAGCTATCCCTATTTGCAGATGACATGATCTTATACCTCAGGGATCCCAAAAACTACACCAAGAAGCTCCTGGAACTAATTGAGAAGTTCAGCAGGGTGGCAGGATACAAAATAACTGTGCAAAAATCAGAGGCCTTCCTATATGCCCAGAATGAAAGAAGTGAAAAAGCCCTGAGAGAAACAATCCCATTACTGTAGCCCCTAAACAAATGAAATACCTTGGAATAAACCTAACCAAGGAGGTAAAAGACCTTTACAATGAAAACTTTAAAACCCTAAAGAAAGAAATTGCTGAAGACATCAGAAGGTGGAAAGACCTCCGATGCTCCTGGATTGGCAGAATCAACATCGTAAAAATGACCATCCTACCAAAGGCAATATACAAATTCAATGCTATACTAATTAAAATCCCAAAGCAATTCTTTAAAGAAGTTGACCAAGTAATCTCAAAATTCATATGGAGGCACAAAAGACCCAGGATAGCAAAGACAATCCTGAGTAACAAAAACACTGCTGGAGGTATTACCATACCGAACCTTAGTCTATACTAAAAATCCATAGTTATAAAAACAGCCTGGTACTGGCTCCAAAATAGACACACAGATCAATGGATAAGGATTGAAGACCCAGATATAAGCCCACAAAAATACAGCCATTTGATCCTAGACAAAGGGGCCCAAAGAATCCAATGGAAAAAGAACAGCATCTTCAACAAATGGTGCTGGCAAAACTGGATCTCCACATGCAGAAGATTAAAGCTGGACCCGTACTTGTCACCATGTACAAGACTTAATTCCAAATGGATCAAGGACTTTGATATCAGGCCAGAGACTATAAAAATCATAACTGAACGGATAGGGAACTCCCTTGAGCTGATTGGGCTAGGCCAACATTTCCTAAACCGACATCCAATGGCACAGTCAATGCTACCAACTCTCAACAGTTGGGATCTTGTGAAATTAAAGAGCTTCTGTTCAGATAAAGAGATTGTCACACGAGCTCAAAGGCAACCCACAGAATGGGAGAAAATCTTCACTAACCACATATCTGATAGAGCTCTACTGTCCAGAGTGCACAAAGAACTTAGAAAATTAAACACCAAGGAAACCAATGGCCCAATTAAAAAATGGGCCCTGGAACTTAAAAGAAATTTTACCAGGGATGAAATTAAAATGTCTAACAAATATCTTAAAACATGCTCCACTTCTTTAGCCAGCAGGGAAATGCAAATCAAAACCTCCCTGAGATATCATCTCACCCCTGTCAGGATGGCAAAAATCCACAATACAAACAAAAACAAGTGCTGGAGAGGATGTGGAGAGAGGGGAACTCTGCTACATTGCTGGTGGGAATGCAGGCTCATACAGGCACTCTGGCGAGCCATCTGGAGATTCTTAAAGAAATTAAATATTGAAATGCCATATGACCCTGCTATTCCACTTTTGGGAATAACCGCCCATGCAGCAGAGGTTCGCCTCGATAGCACAAGCACGACTATGTTCATAGCAGCACTGTTTACAATAGCAAAGTCATGGAATCAACCTAAATGTCCAACAGTTGACGAGTGGATAAGGAAACAGTGGTACATCTATAAAATGGAGTACTACTCAGCCATCAAAAATGATGAATTACTGGAATTTGCTGGGAAATGGATGTCATTAGAAACAATTATATTAAGTGAAGTATCCCAATCCCAGAAAGTTAAGCGCTGTATGTACTCCCTAATAGGTGGCTCCTAGTACCAAACTCACCCAGCCCACGTTGAGACACTCAAGGGTAAACCTATGTAATACAGTAATTGCAAGGATTGTGAATAGGAGGGATGGGGTTGGAGGGCCACACCAGACACAAGGAGAGAGGGGACCATGTTATAGCAGAGAAAATCGACCTCCTAAGTAAGTAATGTGACACCTGGTTAAGTTCACAGATGTTCGTTCCTGATCATGTACAACTGAAGGGGAGGGCATATAGTCTGGCAGATGAAAAGAGATCATTTTGCAAATGGGTGACTTATCCCTCCCTCACCGAGGTTTCCTGCTTTTATTACATCTACCCTTGAATGTGCTATTATAACAAGACTCCAGTTTAACAGTTTTTTGTCTCTGACCAGGGGGTGACATACAGTGACCATCAGGATGGAGTGAAGGGCATTGCAGGAGCAGCAAAACTGCAAAAGAAAATCAACAAACCACAATCCAGAACTTCAGAGACTCTATATCATCCACATAGAACTAAGCCAGCCTAATCTCCCCCCATCCTGAAACTCAGGGACATCTGTGGAAGAGGGGGCGGTAAGATTGTAAGAGCAAAAGGATGGGGGGAGCAATGATTTGAAGAGTCTCCACACTAGATAGGGCTGAAGCAATCATAATAGGACTTTGCATGCCCTGCGCAATGTCCGTCACACTATTGACCTCACAAAGTCTAACATTGGCTAAAGGCACCAAAATCCTTGGAGGCAAGGTATTGATGGCCACAGTAGTGTTACTATGCTTAAGGGGAACACGAGAAAGGGTTCAGGGAAATGCCACTGGGTCCTTTTAGGTCATCAGAAAGGAGGACCAAGAGGAGAGTTAGGCATACACAATAAAGGACTCTCTGGGAATTGGGGGGGGAGGCACTGGGAGATGGGGAGGGAGGAAGAGGGAGCAGGGGGTTCTGGGGGAGGAGGGAGGGAGGGAACTGGTCTACCTATTATGTTTGTATGAGCGGAACTAATAATAAAAAATGTTAAAAAATAAAAAAAAGGAAAACAGAAACCTTCAAAGTGAACTTTCAAGGAAGTTTGGTTGATTTTCAGGGTGAGGTGAGTTCAACAGACCTCTGAAATTCAAGGGAGGCGTTGGGAAATGTTTTCTAAAAATGGGACACTTTGTTTCAAACACTAAGATATTGAAAAAATTCAATAAACATATACTTACTTGTCCAAAAGAATATTTTCTCCCAACACAAAAGAAGGATTGTTGAAATCAATCACAGGGAAGTGAAATGACCACAATTAAAAAACAGTACACTTTAAAACCCAGTCTTTTGAAGAACAATCTGATCAAGGCAAATAGCAATAAAGAAAAGCAGAGAAAAGATATTATTTAAGGTGAAGGTACTCAGTATGTATATGTAAATGAGCAAGGGCACTACCAAGAGAGGACCTGAAGAAAATCCATCCTTCTCATCCTACTCAGTTCATTTGACATTAGTCCAAATAGCCCAAATGCTTAAACCCATCTTGATAACCTAATAACCACTGGGGAAAATATGATTCAAAAGATGACACAGATATTTTTGTCATTTATTGTGTTCTAGAAAACTTTATTTACAAATGTGTATTGCACCAGATGTGGTGATAGGATATGCTGAAGACAGGGAGGAAAGAGGATCAGGAGTTCAAGGCCATTCTGGACTACATCTTAAAAAATGTACTGTGTTGCATGTTTTTAAAATACATCATGAAATATTGAGCTTGGGTTTTCATATCTAATCCCAACAGGTGGGAAGAAAAGGTATGTAATAGTTACAGCAACCAAAGTCAAGCAACTTAAGGAAGAAAGGGAGATTCTTTATTATGCTTAAGTTTGCAGAGGGAGGACCAGTCTGGAGGCATACCAAGTCACTGCAGACACCTTGGAAGAGTCTCTTCTTCCTAGTCTCCTGTTCTATGGTTCCTTTATCTGCTCTGCTACTGAGAGTTTCTAATCACATCTTGGGCTCCTCTTTGTATTGAAATTCCTTGGATCCAGATCATCTCTTCACGTGTTCTCAGCTGATATTAGTTCATGCCAGGTGTGGTCAAGTTGACACCCTCGATTAACTCTCACAAAGTAATAGTCTGGAGCATGCTAGAAAACTGAAACAAAGACAGAAAGAGAAAGAGAGAGACAGAGAGAGTGAATTTAAAGCTATGTAGCAAGAACACAAATTAAAAAAACAAAGTTTGCTAAATACCTTTGTATATACATGTGATTGTTTATAATGATATATTTTGTTTTCAGTCCACATTAATTATACATTAAATAGATAGTAGATAAATATAGATAAAACTATGTAAAAAGGTACATTTTTCTTGCATTTGCCATGTAAAAAAGTCTGCATCATTTATTATAGTTTTGGATATTCATTTTATTAAATATATTTTCTTGAATATTCCAATTTTAACTTATTTCTTATTTTGCATCAATAGATGTGGCTGATAATTCAAGTAAATTTTCCTATACCTTCCATTAACAACAACTTTATTATATCTGCTTTCTGTATTTTGTCTAAGAACATTGGTCTGATTTCAATGACAAAATTAGTTAGGAAACATCTCTACTAGACATGTGATGTGCATTTACACTCAACTGTTTCAGCCAATATATTTCACTCAGTTAACTCTCTCCCAAGGGAACTGGAATGTGGAGGCTGAGGAATGGGGAATGGATTCTACTGTGCAGGATTGGTTGCTCTTTCAGAGCAGGAACACTAACACCTCTGGAGCCCCGTGTGATGTCCTGGTTTGCCCATATATATCCTGGCTAGAGCATGGAGCAGTGGTTATATTGTACATCCCCTTCTCATTGCCAGTCTCCAACTAAACGTTTGACATGTAGTATAACAGATTTTTTGCGGAAGGACAGAGCTGCTGACATTATAACAAAGGAAATCACCTTGAAGCCAATGTCTATTGAGGAAAGCTTGGAACCTAAGTCCCTGTGCACTCACCCATTCTATGTCTCCAGCCTTTTACAAGTTTGATTGTTTGTTTATTTTCAGTGTGAATACAACAGGGCACTTTGAGTGTGTGTGCCTCTGGGGGGAGGTGTCCAAGAGTGACATCAGGAACCATCCTGGATTTCTGTATCCCTTTATTACTTTGCTCTGTGAGTTCCCAGGCTCTGCCTTCCAGGACTAGAATTGCAGGCTGCTGCCATTTCCTCCAGGCATTTTTATTTTGGACCTGTGGATCTGAACTCAGTTCTTTTTGCTTGTGAGGCAAAGGCTTTAAAAAAAAAAAAAACAAAACCTTAGTTCCTTTTGCTTGTGAAGCAAAGCCATTTCTCCATTCCCCTCTCTAATCTTTAAGTGTAAACCTTGAGATTTCTGCTATTTTTCGTCACTCAGTGCTAAGCCCAGAGTCAAGCGTCTGTTGGCAGTGCTGAGTGTGAACTTAGAGAAGAGCCTAATGCCTGAACCAGCCATTGTCTGTCAGACTGACTTCTTGCACGCATACATCCTGTTTCTGTTAAACCTCATTGACTTTCTCTTCACAGGAAGAGAAAGGCTTTACTACTTACAAAACTCTAGTTTGTATAATCAAATTTTTGTATTCCTTTTGAGGTGGCATATTCTCACATTCCTTATATTATAATAATGGATAAAGTCATTGCTTATATATAAGAGTCACTCTGTAGGACACAGCCCAGTCATTGGTTTGCAGGAAAGAGAAATACTAAGAAAAGCTGGTGGAAATGAAGACAATGTTCTGTAATTCAAAAAGAGGTGTAGTCTCTCCTCCTCACTCTCTCATTAAGGGTGCTAAACAGGGCACATTCATTTACAAGCCCTTTAAACTTAAGATAGAAGATAGAAGATAGTGATAATAGAGAGTTCAAATAGCCCTGTGGAAAAAGAGAAAGCAAGGGAAAAACTACAAGTAGAATAGACTTACCCAAACTTCAAGGCCTGCCTTCTTCCAGGATGTTCCACTTCCTAAAGGTGCTAAGACCTTCCTAAACATCAACTAAGGATGCAAACACATGAGCCTATGGGGAACAACTCACATTCAAACTGTAACACCAAGAACTCTGGTTGCTGGTTTCCCTGGAAGTACAGACATCCACCTCTAGGTAAAGTGCTCGAGACAGAGAAGTGGCTTGCAAAGGCCCAGCCCCCCCACAGAGCTTTGTTTTGCAAGAGGCTGCTGAGAAAAGGGACTTTTTCTAGAGACCAGTCTATCTGCTCCCCCAGCACTGTAACCTACTCAGTCTTTTTTATTGTTTTATTTATAGCGTATTTTCTTTTTACACAAACTTGATAAGTATCACATTCCCTCCCTCCCTCCAACCCTCCTTGGATCCCCTTGCTCCCTCCTCCTTTTTGTCTCCCACCTTTCCCCTCCTCCCTTTCTCCCAGTGCCCGCTCCCCCCCCATTCCTGGATCATCCTTTACTATGCATGTCAAACTTCCCACTGGGTCCTCCTCCCTGATGAAATCAACCCAAATGCCCAACAACTGAAGAGTGCATAAAGAAAATGTGATACATTTATACAATGGAATACTACTTAGCCATCAACAATGATGAATTAATGAAATTTGTCTACTCAGTCTTTAACTTTGATACCTTCTGGCACAGCTTCAGTGAAGATAATCATAGGTCCTGAGGAACTAATTGGCAAATGCAGTATCTATCCAGGCAGGGAGACCTGTTGTGAGTACAGAGGCATCCAGCAGCACTTTCATTAACTCTTCAGTAGCTCTTGGCTCACAGCCAATAAACTGGAACAGAAGTCTTTTTCCTTAACAAGTGGATAGTTGTCAAGGTAGGTATTGCTCCCTAGAGGTTTCAGAGACCAGTTACTCTAGGAAGGTATTAAGCCAAAATAGCATTTACCCTGCACTACAAGAGGGTGTTTTCAGGGTCTATAGCTCCTGTTCTCCTGTGCAATGCAGATAAATGAACCAGCCCGATTTAGAGGACTTCCAAGTTAGTGATGCAAAACAATATCCTGTCACTGTGAGGTTGCTGGTTTTCAGCATCCTAGGGCCAGCTGCAAAGATTTGTGGCATTTAAATTTCTACTGACTTTCCCTAACTACAGGGCAATGTGGGGTTTTTTGTTTGTTTGTTTTCTGTGTGTGTGTGTGTGTGTGTGTGTGTGTGTGTGTGTGTGTGTGCGTGCTTTCTTGCTTGCTTGTTGGTTGTCATACCATCTACTCAGGGCTCCCTGCAGGATTGCAGCAGCTTCATTTCCACCCTACTGAGTTTTCTTTTACTGATCACTGCTCAGTGACAGGCTTGTAGACACGTGTTTTGCCAGCTGCCCCTCATGTGATACCCAGACAGAGGAGTCCAGTTTGAAGCAACCTCAAAGCAGCACAGCCATGCAGTCTGCAGTGGCTCAGGGACACACAGCCCGGCTTCTTCTCCGCAAGGAACCAGTCCCTAAGGAAGTTGCATCTGAGTGGCAGGATCTGTATTTGCTGCACCTGAGGTTTCCATTTCTCCATTTAGGGTGGCTGCTGTTCCTCTCCCCTAACCCTTGGGACCTGCACGGTAAGGAATACAATCCAACACAGAAACAAAGTACCTCAGCCTGGACGTGGTTCCCAGAATTCAACATCGAAGGAGCCTCAGCAGGAATACTTGGGGGTAATGAACTTTTACATCCTTTACATCTCGGCAGCAACAGGGACAGTTGACATCTGTAAGCTAACTATGACCCAGAGAGAGAAGCGCCCACAGTTAAAAGAGCAAAGCACAGAAAAAAGGAACTTGGGCTCTGAAAAGAACAGCTGTTTGGTTGCTGGCTTATAATACCCCAATCCTGACCTGGAAGCACAGCCCTTCTTTGAATGGGCTTGAGGAAGGGACCTCCTCTCATGGGTCACTAAGTAATCCCAGCTCTGAAACCCACAGGAAAGCCAAAGCTGAGCTTAATCCATGTATCCAAAGCACCATGATTACTGCACAAGACTAGGGGTGGAGTGAGGCAGAAAAAAGAAGCCTCAGGATTTCATTAGGACTGGGATTCTGCAGAATTCAGGGTCTCTGACATGTTGCATTACAAAAGATTTCATAGATCCTAGCTTAGAGAACCTCAAGGACCACACAGGATGGTCCCAAATGCAGCAACCTGAGCAGAACTGAGCAGCGTTTTCATTCGGCACATCATCAACTTAAAATAGACAAAGGGAAGGCAAATAATACTAAGTGTTAATAAACAGATGTTGGGGTTACAGAGAAAGAATACTAACCAATAGTAAAACATTTATAGGTGGCAAGAAAACAGGTAAAATAGTAAGAGCCTATTTGGCTGAGGTAACAGTTCAAGCATTGTCTTACTGTGTCTTGTACTTCTGAAAATTTCATGGAGACTTTCCCTACTCCCCCCAACACACACACTGCCATTCACAGAACCACAGGACCAGTCCATTAGTCCACTTCACAGAAACTCACACCATGAACAGGATTCATACACTGGGTTAGTGCCAAGAAAGCATTGCATGCTAACACCCACACATGCAAAATTCTGAAGTCCTGAGAACCAGTGATACTGGAGTTTTGACTCCATTTTTAAAGACCTTGAAAAAATGAAAGTATTGAAACTATGTTGTGTTCACTATTTGAGGATTTGGGGAGTGAACTCAGGGATCACCAAGGAACTATTCTGTAAAGTGCACATACACACGCATATGTACACAGTTGAATAAATAATAATAAAAATTAAAAAAAAAAAAACAAAAAAAAGTGCACTATGTAACATAGAGGGCGCTGTGCAATGTATTTGCTGTTTTCCTTTGTAGAGTTTCTAAATCATATTTTGTGCTTTTTAAATAAAAACAAGTTGGCAAGAAAGAAGGAAAGGAAGAACCTCATGCCCAGGTAGTGATTGAGTATCTTTGTACAGAGGAAAAATCAAAGAAATCCAAGAAACTCTGCTGCCAAAGAAGGACTGGCAGGCCACCTAGGGCAGATACAGAGAAAAGCAGGTATGGAATCTGTACCTGGTTGTGTAGGTACCATGCAGAAAAGCCTTCCACAGTCCTTACATCGATATTTCAATGCATGAGCTTCCTAGGATGTAATACCTCTTACATGGAGTGTCTGCAAACTCCACCAAAGGGGCAATCGTGGAATACCACAATGTTGAGAGCTATGGGATAGGTAAACACGCAGAGCAGAAATCAGTGAAACCCACAATATGTGAACTTAATAGAGATCCAACCGTGGTGCAACCTGGGGTCTCAGGAAATAAACCTTGCTTTCACAAAAGCCCTGCAGGCTTAGGCACTGCTCCAAGTACCCTTGGAATAAGAAACACAGGTCCTAGGGCACTAGAACACTGTGAGCACAGACACCAGGCAAACAGTGATGTTGCTGCCCAAGAAGGCTGATGCAGGATGATATAATTTCTACATTACCAGATTTAGACCTTAGCTGCCAGCAGTGGCAGTGAGAATTCCCTAAACTCTTTGCGGACTGGAGCTATTTGATTGTCACATGGTCCAGGCAGCATGCACTTCCGGTAGCAGCAATGCTGGGGAGAGCTGAGAGGCACCCTAGACTACACAGAGTGAGACTCAGTTTCTCTCTCTCTCTCTCTCTCTCTCTCTCTCTCTCTTTCTCTTTCTCTCTCCCTCTCTCTGCTTCTCTCCTACAGAGACCAGTCTGGTATGGAATTTCTGATTCTGTTTATTCAGTGTCCTCAGTGATGTGCTTACACACACACCCACCATGCCTGTGTCCCAACTTCCTTCTTTCCTTCCTTCCTCCCTTCCTTCCTTCCTTCCTCCTTCCTTCCTTTCTTCCTTCCTTCCTTCCTTCCTCCCTCCCTTCCTCCTCCCTCCCTCCCTCTCTCCATCCTCCTTAACTTCTTCCCTACCTCCCTTCCTTTCTCTTTCTTTTACTTTCTCTCTTTCTCTTTTTCTTTCTTTACTCTTTTGCTCTGCTTTCCTTCTTTCCTTCCTTCCTTCCTTCCTTCTCTTCTTCCTCCTCCCCCTCCTGCTTTTTCAAATATTACTGCCATCAATGACAGGGGGTGTTCTGTATAACATCAAGGGACCAGGAACCAATCCTTCTCAAAGCACAGATTCTTAATCTGATTGGCAGTGCTCTTTAATCCACAGTCCTGCTTGTGAACATACACTTGGTTTGATGTGAGTGAGAAACACAAAGTCAGCAAACCTTTTTTTGAGACTGGATTCAAGAAAATTTAAAAAAGAGCAGTCTGAACTATCACAGAATGCTCAGAGTTTAAGACTTTTGGGTCTCTACCTCTATTTGTGTCTGATATTCTTCTGTCAGGAATAAAGGGGGGAGCAAACTTTTCTGCTGCCTTAAATGTTATTTGTAGGTGCAGTACAGCTACTGAACATACTATTCCTCATACTTAGTACACAGTGAAAAAATCAGTATGAATAAGTATGTGTATGCATCCTGTTCCTCCCTTTACCCATGACCAGGGAAGTGATGGCCCCAAAAGCTGAATGGTCCAGATCATCTATTTGACACTTAATTCTCTAAAGACCTATCTTATAGTACCTCAAAAAACCTATGAACCCAACTGTGAGGATATAGCTCAAAAGATACTACCAATCACACAATCTTGTAAATTCTTTAAAACTAGTTAAATGAGGTACCAGGATTATATAAATAGGATTCCTTTGGAGCATAGACTTGGATGATATAAAATGATTCACAGGTAGATCACGATTCTTACACTTTTCCCAGAGGAACAGTAGAAAATATGTTATTCATTTAGCAACTAAACACACACACACACACACACACACACACACACACACACACACACACACAAACACATCTCTAAGACCAATGAGGAAAATGAGGAAGAGTTTGGGGATCCGATATGCTCTAGCTTCTTCACTATCTTCTCATTGGATGACTCAAAAATTGGAACTATTTGTCATGACCTGAATTTTATGTCCATACATTAGGTCACTTTGGGATAAACACATTTTTATGTCAGAAGCTGAGCAACAGACATTAAACCAGAGAGGACACAAAGCAGCCACACTGGTCAAACAGACCCTGCTCCTCCCCTTCCCCACAGCCAGAGGAGTGATGCTGCACACTACAGTGGTCTCTGTTTTTGAATCTATCCCTCCCCTCCATTTTTATTAGTTATTGGCATCAAATCAACAGTGGTTCTCTGTGTCTCCCTCAAGTCATGGTGTGTTCGTGTCCTTTGCTTGTGGCTGTGCATGGTTTAAGTGTTCTTTTTCCTCTGCTGTGATGGGTGGCTGTCCCACCTGGAGCTGAGGGCTCCACAGTCATCTATTCTCTGCCAACCACAATGCTTGCCAAAGGAAGATTCTCTGCTGGATGCTATAAGCTGCACAGATCTGTGGGAATGCTAGTATCTGAAAAGGAGAATATGTGATGCCTGTTTTTTAAACACTGTCTCTATTATTCACTTCAGACATTACCTGTAAGTACTGAGGAAATGCAAGTGTGAAAGTCCAGTGACCTTACAGAGGGAGAGACCATCAACCCAACTCCCAAGATGCAGAGTTCCAGACCTCTTTTCCTTGCCATCCCAACCTCTGACACAGTGAACCCTGAGAGAAAGGAGGAGCTTCCACCTAGTTCTACCCCACAGAGAACAACTCCAAAACCCTCCTGTCAGGGAGCCTGGCCTCACAAAATCTCCCTGAGGAGGCAAGGTGCCCCTCTAACCCCATCCTTGGCTCTAGAGTTTCCCATTCCCAAGAGAAGCTGTGCCAGCTCTTATTGGAGAATACCAGAGATCTCCACAGGAAACTTTTTATTTTGCAATGAAAGCTTTACTTCCTTCTTCAGACCTGTGTAACTCACCCTCCTTATACCCTGCTAATCTCCTCTTACCAAATCCCAAACCACTGCATTGGTACTAGAATTTTACTGAGGATTCGGCTTCTATAGTGCCCAAATATGGGTGTGTGGGTCCTTGATCTCCTCTCTAACTGTTAATCACTCATCCTTTTCCTTGTCTTATTCATTTCACTGCTGGGGTATTCAAATATTGGCTGCTGCACCTTTTGTTGACATTAATGTTTGGCCCTAGTTACACAGCGTCCACCTGGGTCTTTGCTGGTGCATGGGTCGGTCTTATCACACATGAAGGTAATTATATATTAACTATTATATGTTAGATGTAATTATATAGTAAATATTACACCTGTGTTAGTAATATTTAAACATACAGGGGTCGACATCATAGTTGCAAGCTGAGCTTTGGTCACATCTTTGAAGAATTGATAGTTTTTGTTTTTTTTTTTATGTATTTCTTCCACTCATACAAAGTTGATAAGTACCTTATTCAGCTCCTTTCTCTATCCCTCTCTGGATCCCCTTTCTTACTCCCCCGTTTTCCTTTTCTTTCCCCCCTCTCTCCCTTTTTATCAGTGCTCCCTCCCTCCACCCCCCATTCTTGAAGCATCCTTTAGTGTGCATATCAAACTTCCCTCTGGGTCCTCCTCTCTAATGAGGTGTACGGACCCAGTAGCATTGCCTAGAGCTCTTTTTTGCATTCCCATTTAGTATGGGAACATTATTGTGGTTGTTAATCCCTTGCCTCTAAGGATCATAGTGCCTGTGATCCATTCTAGACTTTGGGAGTTCAATGACATGTTGGTCATTGTGCAGGTCATGCAAAGTCCTATTATGATTACTTCGATTACTTGTATGGAGTATCTCGCATATCATTGCTCTTACCCATCTTTAGGCTCTCACAATCTTGCCACCCTTCTTCCACAAATTTTCCTGAACTTTAGCATGGGGAGAGATTAGGTATGCCTGGTTCCAGGTAGTTGATATAGAGTGTCTAATTTTCTGAATTGATTTTTTTTTTCAGTTTTGCTGCTCCTGCACCACCCTTGGCTCCATTCTGATGGATATTGTATATCATCCCCTGGCCAGATACAAAATGCTATTAAAATAGAGTCTTATTATAAGAGTAGATTCAAAAGTAGATGGAATAAGTGTAGGAAACTACAGTCTCCCATTTGTAGGATGGTTACCTTCTATCTGCTGGACTCTATGCCCTGCCTTTCTGGTGAGATCATAACCTTTCAGACGCAAGTGACCAGTAAGGAGAGTTTGGGAGCCCAACCATATGTCTCATTACTTACTTGCAGTCATTGATGGTGGCCTATTTTCTCTGCTGTACCATGATCCCCTCTTTCCTTGCTTCTGGCAAGGTCCTTCTTCACCTTCCTTCCCTGCTTGTAATCATTGCAATCACTGTAGGTATTATAGAGATTTATCTTTGAGTGTTTCACTAAGTGGGTTTGGTACTAGGATCCACCTATTAAGGGGTACATACAGCACTTAATTTTCTGTGTCTAGGATACTTCACTCAATCTAGTATTTTCTAATTCAATCCATTTCTTGGCAAATTTCATTAATTCATCAACATTGATGGCTGAGTTGTATTCCATTGAATAAATGTACCACATTTTTTTTATCCACTTGTTAATCGTTGGGCAATTGGGTTGATTCCATGACTTTGCCAATGTAAACAGCGCTGCGACTAGGAAGGAAAGTCTGTGAGCTTAACCAGATGTCTCATTACTTACTTGTATTCCTTGATGGTGGCCTGCTTTCTCTGCTGTAGCATGATCCCCTCTCTCCTGGTTGTGGCGGGGCCCTCCTTCCCGTTCTCTCCTGTTTATAATCTTTGCAATTACTATAGATGTTACAGAGATTTATTTTTGAGTGTATCTCTAAGTGTGTTTGGTACTAGGATCCACCTATTAGGGAGTACATGCTGTGCTTAATTTTCTGTCTGTGCTACTTTGCTCAATATAATTTTTTAATTCCATCCATTTCTTTGCAAATCACATTAATTCATCATTTTTGATGGCTGAGTAGTGTTCCATTATATAAATTTATCACATTCTTTTTACCAATACTGTACTGTAGGGCATTTGGTTTGGTTCCATGACCTTGCTATTGTAAACAGTGTTGCTATGAACATGGTTGTGCTTGGGCTATCGAGGTGAATTTTTGCTGTATGGGGGATTATTCCCAAAAGTGGAATAGCAGTGTCATATGGCATTTCAATCTTTAACTTTTTTTAAGAATCGCCAGATGGCTTGCCAGAGTGGTTGTATAAGCCTGCATTCCCCCCAGTGATGCAGGAGAGTTCTCTTCTAACCACATCCACTACAATATTTTGTGGTATTTGTATTGTGGATTTTTGCCATCCTAACCTGGGTGAGATGATATCTCGGGAGGTTTTGATTTTCATTTTCCTGATGGCTAAGGATGCAGAGCACTTTTTAAGATATTTGTTAGACATTTCAATTTCATCCCTGATAAAGTTTCTTTTGAGTTCCAAGGACCATTTTTTAATTGGGCCATTTGTTTCCTTAGTGTTTAGTTTTCTAAGTTCTTTGTACACTCTGGATAATAGAGCTCTATCAGATATGTGGTTAGTGAAGGTTTTCTCCCATTCTTTGGGTTGTCTTTGTGCTTGAGTTTACAATCTCTTTATCTGAACAGGAGCTCTTTAATTTCACAAGATCCCATCTGTTGAGTGTTGATTGTAGTGACTGTGCTATTGAATTTCCGTTTAGGAACTGTTGGCCTAGTCCAATCACCTTGACGCGGTTCCTTACTCTTTCAAGAAAGGTTTTTTTTTTTTTTTAGTCTCTGGCCTTATATTGAGGTGCTTGATCCATTTAGAATTAAGTGTTGTACATGGTGACAAGTATGAGTCCTATTTTAATCTTCTGTAAGTGGAGATCCAGTTTTGCTAGCACCATATGTTGTAGATGCTGTTCTTTTTCCATTGGATTTTTGTGCCCCTTTTTCAAAAATCAAATAGTCTTCAACCCTTATGCATTGATCTGTTTTTCCATTTTGGAGCCAGTACCAGGCTGTTTTTATAACTATGGATTTGTAGTATAGATAAAGGTTTGGTATGGGGATACCTCCAACAGTTTTTTGTTACTCAGGATTGTTTTTGATATCCTGGGTCTTTTGTGCCTCCCGATGAATTTTGTTGTTTGGTCAACTTTTTTTTTTTTTGAAATTTTTTTATTTATTCAACTGAGTGTGTGTGCACGTGTGTATATGTATTTGTGTGTGTGTGCATGTGTTTAGAGCCACGGACGAATTCAGGAACCACCATGGACCGCCTCCACCTCCTCCTTGTTAACTCTTCCCTGGGATTCACAGGCTTCGCCCTACCAGGACCAGAAATGCAGGCCACCCCCACTTCTGCCTGGTGTCTTTACGTGGGGTCTAGGATTCGAACTCAGGACCTTCTGCCTGCAAGGCAGAGGCTTAACCCCTGAGCCACCTCTCCAGCCCTTGGTCAACTTCTTTAAAGAATTGCTTTGGGCTTTTAATTGATATAGCATTGAACCTGTGTATTGCCTTTGGTAGGATGGTCATTTTTATGATATTGCTTTTGTCTATCCAGGAACAGTGAAGGTCTTTACATCTTCTGATGTCTTCTGTAATTTCATTTTTTAGAGTTTTAAAGATTTCATTGTAAAGGTCTCTTGCTTCCTTGTTTAGGTTTATACAAAGGTATTTCATTTTTTAGGGTCTATAGTAAATGATATTGTTTCTCTCAGGGCTTTTTCACTTCTTTTGTTCTGGGGATATAGGAAGGCCACTGATTTTTGTACATTTATTTTGTATCCTACCACCCTGCTGAACTTCTGTATTAGTTCCAGGAGATTCCAGGTGGGGTTTTTAGGATTGCTCAGTATATGATCATGCCATCTGCACATAGAGGTAACTTGACTTCTTCCTTGCTGATTTGAATCCGTTTTATGTGCCTTTCTTGTCTTATGGCTTCAGCTAAGAATCAACTACAATATTGGATAGAAATGATGAGAGTGGACAGCCTTGTCTAGGTCCTGATCAAATCAGGAATGTTTTAAGCTTTTATCCATTGAGTACAATCCATGCTTTTGCCTTGTTGGATACATCATTCATTGTATTGATAAAGGTACCTTCCAGTCCAACTGTCTCTAGAGTTTTGATCACTAAAGGCTGTTGGATCTTGTCAAAATTTTTTGTGCATCTATCGAGAGTATCATGTGGTCGTGGGTTTTGTACTGGTTTATATGGTGAATTACATTTATTGATTTGCGTATGTTGAACCAACCTTGTGTGCCTGGGATAAAGCCTACTTGATCCCTGTGAATGATCTTTTTGATATGTTTTTGAGTCCAATTTACTAAGACTTTGTTGAGAATCTTTGCAATTGTGTTCATGAAAGGGATTGGCCTATAGTTTTCCTTTTTAAGTGTATCTTAGGTTTCGGGATTAAGACAATATTAGCTTCATAGAAAGAATATGGTAGTGTTCCTTCCTTTGCTATTTGATGGAAAAATTTAGGAGTATTGGTGTTATTAGCTCCTTAAATGTTTGGTAGAACTCTGTGCTGAATCCATCTGGTCCAGGCATTTTTTGGTGAGAACATTTGAGATTACTTCATCGATTTCCTTTTATGTTATAGGACTATTCAAATAATTCAAAACTTCCCGATTCAATTTCGGTAAGTTGTGCTTACTTGGGAATTCATCCATTTCTTTTGTGTCGTCAAACTTCCCAGAGGACCTGACAGGAAGCTTCCTATGTCAGTTACAAAACACACACTTGGCTCTCTGCATGAGCTCCAAGGACAGATGTCTTTTTTATTTTTTAATACATTTTTTATTATTTCCACTCATACAAACTTAATAGGTACACCAGTTCCCTCCCTCCCTCCTCCTCCCCCGAACCCCCTGCTCCCCCTTCCCTCCCTCTACATTCCCCAGTGCCTCCCCCCCCAATTCCCAGAGAGTCCTTTATTGTGTATTCCTAACTCTCCTCTGGGTCCTCCTCTCCAATGACATACAAGGACCCAATGGCATTTCCCTGAACCTTTTCTCGTGTTCCCCTTAAGCATAGGAACACTACTGTGGCTGTCAATCCCTTGCCTCCAAGGATCTTGTTGCCTTTAGCTGATGCTAGACTTTGTGAGGTCAATAGTGTGTTGGACATTGTGCAGGGGATACAAAGTCCTATTATGATTGCTTCAGCCTTAACTAGTGTGGAGAATCTTGCAAATCATTGCTCCTCCCATCCTTTTGCTCTTACAATCTTACCGCCCCCTCTTCCGCAAATGTCCCTGAGCTTCAGGATGAGGAGAGAAAGGCTCCATTTCCTTAGCCATCAGGGAAATGCAAATCAAAACTTCCCTGAGATATCATCTCACCCTGGTCAGGATAGCAAAAATCCACAATACAAACAACAAGTGCTGGAGAGGATGTGGAGAGAGGGGAACTCTCCTCCATTGCTGGTGGGAATGCAGGTTCATACAGCCACTCTGGTGAGCCGTCTGGATATTCTTAAAGAAATTAAAGATAGAAATGCCATATGATCCTGCTATCCCACTTTTGGGAATAACCCCCCATACAGCAGAGGTTCACCTCGATAGCACAAGCACGACTATGTTCATAGGAGCACTGTTTACAATAGCAAAGTCATGGAATCAACCTAAATATCCAACAGTTGACGAGTGGATAAGGAAACAGTGGTACATCTATACAATGGAATACTACTCAGCCATCAAAAATGATGAATTACTGGAATTTACTGGGGAAATGGATGTCATTAGAAACAATTATATTAAGTGAAGTATCCCAAACCCAGAAAATTAAGTGCCGTATGTACTCCCTAATAGGTGGCTTCTAGTACTACCACACCAGACACAAGAAGAGAGGGGACCATGTTAGAGCAGAGAAAATAGGCCTCCATCAAGGAATGCAAATAAGTAATGTGACACCTGGTTAAGTTCACAGACATTCGTTCCTGATCATGTACAACTGAGAGGGTATGATCTCACCAGAAGGGGAGCGCATATAGTCTACAGATAAAAAGTATTCATTTTGCAAATGGGTGATTGTCCCCTCCCTCTCTGAGGTTTCCTACTTTTATTACATCTACCCTTGAATGTGCTATTATAACAAGACTCCAGTTTGGCAGATGTCTTAATATCTATCTTCTTCATCTTTGACACTGGTTTCCTCTGTTGGATTTGCTTCTTTTCATGAAAGGACAGTAGCTGGAATCAGATCTCGATTTAGCTGCAAATTTTTCTCATTTTGCTTTCTTAGTAAGCAAAAGTTTCTTCTTGTTTTGTTCTCAAATACTTATGCCAGTGTATTTCAATGAGGTTGGGATGGAGATCCGGCTTACAGTAGTATAGACTGCAGAGAGAGCTCATGCTTTTGGGGTGACTTGCTCAGTGTGAGTGGTGATAGATCTTAGAGTGTAAGGTGAGACAGAGCAGTCTGTGGGGTATTCCAGATTCTGGTGTAGCATTTTAAGTAATTACTTAATATTTACTCATGTTCTAGGTCTGGGGAAATTCTTCAGCATGGTGGTGACAGGCATGTGAAGCAAAGCCAGGTAGTATGTGTCAGCTGAAGAATATTACGTTATCAAGACAGATTTGAAACTTTCAGTGCAGTGAGCTCAGTGTATTGTTCAAGAAGTGTATTTTTTTAATGTCATTTAAACAGGCGGGTTTCATAATGATGGCTAATACATGTACATTGTATTTATTCACTCTTGGAATTCCCTCCTTTTGTTTATCTGCCTCATTCTACTTTTCAGTTTTACTTTTATATTTTTTATACATTAGTGTGCATTTGTTTCATATGTTACATGTAATGTCATAATTTTAAGTATGTATCATGTATATATTCTATATTTTAACATATGATATATATTACATGTAATACATATTTTCTCTAATATATATCTTTCTCTATAACATAATTATAAATGTAATATAGAAATATATTGTTATATAATACAGAAATATATATATACTACATGCCACATATATTTTATATACATTTTCTATTACATACAGTATTACATGTATTTTACATATTTTATAAATTGTGTCTGTCTTTGTAAATATGTTATGTATTATGTTATGTAAATCTACATTGAATAGGATTATTGAATAGCATACTATGTATTCTATACATATTTCTACATATACTGTGTATGTAGCACATATATTTTATGGGCATTCTATATATCTACATTGTCTGAATATTTCTACATGCCTACAGAATATATATTTTATCATTATATTTCATGATCTACAATATATATGTCATACATATCTTACATGAATTTTTGATTTGTATATTAAAGGGAAAGAAAATATATACCAAAGTGTACTTATTTTATATGTGTTATATATATCTGGAATATGCTATATAGAATATGAATTAACATATAAGTATAGAATGAGAGTTATATAGCATATATTCATTTGTATTTATATGGTGTGGAAATTGATCATAGATCTTCCCCATCTTCACGCTTCTCATTGCGGTGGATGGGGGTTCAGTTATCTCCCAATCCATATAACTGGCATGAGTTTAATTTAACAGGGAGCAGGAAATGTCCGTTCAAATACTGAATATATTATTTGTTTTAAATTCCACATGTAGAGAAAACCTGTGTCATTTGTCTTTTTGAGTAGTTTTTCTTACTCCCTTATACATTTCTTTTCCATTTTCTTAAACCTACTTCTCACACCAGAAGAGTTTGCATTTTGCATATCAAAAAATAAATTTGTTTTTTTTTTGCACATTCTGTGTATTGTGTTATATATGCTTTTCATTTTTGTGGCAAATTTATCATCTGAATGAACTGTTTCAGATGTGCTGCCCATGGAATTCCTGATTTCTAAATTGGCAGGTCTGAGTTTTACAATCTTGTTGATATAAACATGTCATACTTTTAAAGTTTGATTCATTTTTTGTGAATGATAACGTAACTTAATGCTGCAGAGCTTAGCATCAAAGTGCAATTGATTGCTTGGTATTGTTCTTCTATGTGCAATGTATTAAAATGGACATTTCGTGTTTATTTTCCTTTTACCTCCATGGAGAAACCATCACAATTTTCATAAGTCCATGGGTATTGAAAGGTTGCTTCCTACTTAAATCTAGCACTCACCTGCATCCAAAGTAGAAAAAAAGGAAATGGATTTTTAAAAAGATTATCCATACGTTTTGTTTCTAACTAGTTTTTCCCTCATATGAGAGCTAAAGTAATGTTTCTCCAATTTTCCAATGATAGGAGTGTCTATGTGAATGTGGTGTCTGCTTATGTGCATGAATATTTGGCAGGTATGAGTCTGTATGAGTTTCTGATTGTGTGACTACTGGATTTAGCTTTGAGGTGTCCGTTGGTGTATGTGTCTTTGTGTGTGTATGTGCATGTGTATGTTTCTGTTTGTGTGGGTGTTGATTTACATATATGTATGTATGTGTATTTTTTGTGTATGTGTGTACATGCATGCAATTTTGTGTGACTGTGTGTGTTGTTCTATTTGCATATGTTCATCTGTGTCTGTTTTTGTTCATGTGTTCATATTTTGTTGTATGTGTTCACATCTGTGTGTATCTGTGTGTATACATGTATAAGTGTGTTCATTCCATCCATACACATGTGTGGGATTTTGTATTGTCTATGGTGTCTCCAAGTGTGAATGGATATGTCTATTTGTATGTATGTCTGTGTCATCTGTATGCATGTGTATGTATGTGCTGTATATTACTGTGAGTGCATGTGTTTGTGTGTGTATATGTGTGTTGTCAAGTGTATATATGTGATGGCAACTGTTAGTAAACATACAGTAGGTTTTATGCTTATGATTTTGCCTGCAAATTTTATGGAAGAGTAACGGCAGTAAGTCAGTTTGAGAGGAGAGTAGACCACTTGACCCACACAGTTATAAGAATCATGCTGTAGTCAGTGGGTTCCTGATCATTTCAGACTAAACTTAAGAAAGCTTTTCATACTGCAGGACCACAAGTTGGAGTCTGACACTGCGATAAAGGAAGAGCAGAAGCAGCATGTGCCCCAACTTCCTCTTTAAGAACACAGTAGGTGTTGATAACATGGCTCAGGGAGTAATGGCTCCTATGTACAAGCCTGGCAACCCGAGTTCAATCCCTAGAGTGCACATGTTGAAAGAGAGAGCAGACCTGTGAAAGTTGTCATCTGACCTCCACCAATGATTCATTGAACACACCTTCTCAATCCCTTGCTCTCTTTTAAACAAGTAAATAAAATATAAATTTTAGAAAAAGAGCAAATCAGACTTTATAGCACCAGAGCACAATACCGGGCTGTTGTAAACATATACCCAAGATCAGGAGAGGCTTGGGACAAAACCATTCTAACATGTGCCTTTGGAAGATGATTTTGGAACATCAGTAATAACTGAACCCTTTACAAGTCCCTATTTAAAGAAAACTATTTGTGGGAACTGAGAATATCTTCCATGAGTTTCAGATTTCATTTTACTTTTCCTTTTTAAATTGAAGCCATTTTAAGTTACAGTGTATTTTTCTTTCTCCCCATATTGCCTACCCCATCTGCCCTCTTCCTTCTGAGATATATTTGTGTTCTCACCTGAATATACTTTATTTTGTAAGAAAACCATTGAGTTTCATAGAGGAGATTTGTTCTTGTATGTGCCTGGGTACCTGCTACAGATTAAGTGATGTTCCAATAGGGGTACCCCTGATGCCTAAGGGACCACTTACTCTGGCCAGTATTGACCATCAATGATTACTTCCAAAGGAACAGGACCACCTGAATTCCCACATAATTCACTGTGGCAAGAGAGGGTTTATGTTTGCAAAATGCTTTATTTTCTCCCAGGTACTAAGTAAACATATAACGAGGGATATAATATTAAGTGATGTCAAGTGGTTCAGTGTACTATGTATCACTGTTTGGAATTATAGCTTGAGTAAACACAGTCAGCATGATCTTAGCCTTGACAAGGTCTCCATGTACCTTGTTTTTTATCAGTAGATTCATGTTTAATTTACTGTCCTTGATTTTTGAGGAGATAAAGGACAGAAGCAACTTAAGGAAAGAAAAAACTACTTTGCCTTTCAGCTTCAGGATTCTGTCCATAATGATAGGTAAGGTATGGTGGCAGGAATGTGAAGTAACTGGTCACATGACACATACCTTTGGTAAGAAAACAGGGATGTTTGGAAGTAATCAACAAGGTTTTTTCTTTTAGTTCATTCTGAGACACCAGTCCATGGAAAAGTACTGCCCACCATTAGTTTGGGGACAGCTCATTTCAATTATCCCATTGAGAAACTACCTTAAACTCACACTCTGAGGTGTGTCTCCTACATAATTCTGCACCTGAAGTCCAGTTGACACTAAATATTAATCACTGGAATTCTACAATTTCAACCTTGTCAGTGTGCATTGGAAAATGTCAAAAAGTGGCAATACTTGTACAAAGTCATCCCCCATTACACAATATTCTTTATGCATCATTTTCTCTCTCTCTCACCAAGACCCCAGGATAATTGCCCAACTGCCTTTTGTCCACCAGTACTGTCTATTGAAATGTGATGTTCAGGAAGTTCCTTTTCTCTTTAGTAAAAATGTTATTTATCAGGAAATAAGAGGAATGTCCTCTCTGCATCTACATAACCAGTTTTCACAGCAATTAAATTTCATCACAATGAAAATTACCACCTTTCTTCCTCATGCTCAGAGATGGGCTCTGGATTACTAGGAACACCTTGCAGTTCAGAGAATAAACAAAACACTTTCACTTTTTCCAAAAATCATCCAGATGATGATAGTGCTGATGACAGAAAATAAGTAGAGGAAATATTGGGAAAACTTACAATATCAAACCCACTATGCAAACACCCTCAAGGAACCAGTATGTGTCACATATCAACAATTAACATTATAGGATCACATTTGAGAATTAAGGTTGTATAGCCTCACATTCTAGCTTTATAATAACTTTTCACAAATTCTTTAGAATTTTAGACATTGAAAGGGGTCAAGAATTGTTTTTAATTTTTAAACTTTTGGAGAGAATTCTGTCTGGCCTTATCAAAACAACATAGCATTTTGGGACAAAAATGCCCCCTAGCAGGCCTGCACAGGAGGCCAAGATGCAGAAGACTTCCACGGCCACCATAACTTTCCCCTTGGTGCTATGGTAGACTGGAAGGAAGGTGACCCACACACTGCAGAACACCAGCATGCTGAAGGTCAGGAACTTGGCTTCATTGAAGGTGTCAGGCAGGTTCCTGGCCAGGAAAGCCACAGTGAAGCTCCCCAGGGCCAGAGAGCCCAGGTATCCCAGTACACAGTAGAAGGCAGTGGCTGAGCCCTTGTTGCACATGATGATGATGTGGCCATGTTCAGAATGTATGTCTGTGTCAATAAAAGGAGGACATGTTACAAGCCAGACTCCACAGAAAATAAGTTGGACCAAGGTGCAGATAGGGATGATGTAGTTAGGTGCCCCTGAAACCAGCAACCACCTCATCTTTCTTCCTGGAGCAGTGAGCTTGAAGGCCAGAACCACAGTGATTGTCTTGGCCAAGACAGTGGACACAGCCACAGTGAACACAACTCCAAATGTGATCTGCTGCAAGATGCAGGTGACTGTGTTGGGATGTCCAATGAAGAGCAAGGAGCAGAGGAAACAGAAGATGAGGGAGATGAGTAAGATGTAGCTGAGAGTGCGGTTATTGGCTTTTATGATGGGAGTGTCTCGGTGCTTCACAAAGACCCCAAGAACAAGAGCTGTGAGTGCAGAGAAGCCCAGGGCCATGCAGGCCAGAGACATCCCTAAAGGGTCTTCATAAGCCAGAAAGGACATTGACCTTGGCAGACAGTGGGTCTGCTCTTTGTTTGGATAGTGATCATCTGCACACTTCACACACTGATCCATTCCTGATGCAGAAACCAAAATGTCACCAACAAATCATAATGCTTCTCTCTTATTCCCAGCACACTTTAAATAGCATGGAGTATGATAATAGTAAAATGACATATAGTAAAATACTAAATATATGATTTCCTGTAGATTGCCCTAGGACAGTGATTCCCAATTTCATCTCTTCACAATTTTATGGCAAACAGATAATAAAAGATGCATATTCTTTCACTGAATTATACAGAATTATGTTTCTTACCTTGAGTTTGAAGAAAATACTTATATGATGATATAACAAGTGTAAGCAGACTGGGTACCTCACAATACCAAACTGTATTTATTTTTTTCTCCCATAATTTCTTTTTTTTCCTTTTTAGCTAATCACACAATCTCAATAGGTACCCCATCTCTATCCATCCCTCCTCCCATCCCCAGTCATTCCTCCTTGAACTCTCCCGGATTTCCCCTTCCTTTACCCCCTTCTTTCCCTTGCCATATCCCAGTGCCTCCCATTTCCTCCCTGCCATCCCCTGAAACATCCTCTTGTGTGAACTCCAAACCTCCCTCTGAATCCGTTACTGTAGTGAGAGTTTAGGACTCAGTGGCATAGGCCAGAGCCCCTTTTTGCGCTCCCGGTTAGTATGGGAACTCTGTTATGACTGTTTAATCCCTTTCTTCTAAGGATCCTACTGCCTGGAGTCTTCTTCTCTGTGATCAGTGCTAGACTTTATGGAGACAGCCGTTGTGCAGGTCAGGGAAAGCCCAGTCCTGGCTGATGCAGCCCTAACTTGTGTGGAATATCTTGGTCCTCCCCATGTTTAGGTTCTTATAATCCTGCCACCCCTTCTTCCTGAAGATTCCCAAGCTTTAGTTTGGAGAGAGATTTGGCTGGTCTGGTTTCAGATGATTAATGTAGGGCCTTTGGTGTTTTGAATTATGGTTTGCTGTTGTTTTCAGTTTTGCTTTTCCTGCACTGTCCTAGGCTCCATCCTGTCTGTTATTGAAGTTCACCTCCTAGCCAAAGATAAAAGACTATTTAAATAAAGATCTTAATGTAACAGAAGACTCAAAGGTAGATGTAAGAATAGCAGTAGGACACAGCACTGAGGGAGGAGGGTTAGTGTCCCATTTGCAGGATAGTTACCATCTATCTGCCAGTCCTTATGTCCTCCCAGATTGGTGAGATCAAACATGTTTAGTTGCCAATGACCAGGATGGGAAGTGAGAGTGAGCTGCTCCAGATGTCCTGTTACTTACATGTAATACTTGATCATGGCCTATTTTGTCTGCTGAAATGTGATACTCTTTTTCCTTTTTTGGGGGCTCTCCTTCACTTTCCCTACTATTATAAACCTTTGTGATTACAATAAGTATGACAGATTTATCTTTGAATATTTCATTAATTATGTTTGGTAGTATTATGGAATACAAATGATGTCTAATTTTCTGCATCTGGGATACCTTAGTCAATATATTTTTTCTAATTCCATCCATTTCCCAGCAAATTTCATTGATTCATCTTTTTTTGGCTGAGTAGTATTCCATTGTATAAATGTACCACATTTTCCTTATCCACTTGTCAACTGTTGGGCATTTGTGTTATTTCCACGACTTTGCTTTTGTAATTAGTGCTATGATGAACATGGTTGTACTTGTCTCACTGTAGTGAATTTCTGCATTATGGGGGATTGTTTATTCCTGGAAGTGGAATAGTAAGGTCATATGGCATTTCAAACTTTAAGTTTTTTAGAAATCATGAAACTGATCATCAGAGTGGCTGCATAGCCTGCATTCCCACCATCAATGTATAAGAATTCCCTTCTCTCCACATTTGGTGTTGTGTGTATTGCGTATTTTTGTCATACTGTCCAGGGTGAGATGGTATGTCGTGTAGTTTTGATTTGCATTTCCCTAATGGCTAAGGAAGAGGAGGATTTTTTTAGATATTTTTTGACATTTAAATTTTGTCCCTTGAAAAGCTTCTTTTGAATTCTGAGGCTCTTTTCTTAATTGGGCCATTTATCTCCTTGCTGTTTAGTTTTCTAAGTTCTTTGAGCACTCTGAATAATCGAGCTCTGTAGGATATGTGGTCAGTCAAAAATTTTTCCCCATTCTCTGGATTTCCTTTTGCCTGGATTTACAATTTCTTTAAACAGAAGCTGTTTAATTTCATAAGGTCCCATTTGTTGAGTGATGGTTCTAGTCCCTGTGCCATTGGATTTCTCTTTATGAAATGTTGCCCTAACCTAATCAGTTCGAGGGATTTCCTTACCCTTTCAACTAGGGTTTTTGAAAGGTCTGGCCCAACATTAAGTTCCTTGATCCATTTGTAATTAACATTTTTGCATGGTGACAAGTATGTGTACAGTTTTAATCTTTTGCATGAGTACATCCAATTTTATCAACACCATTTGTTGAAGATGCTGTTCATTTTCCATTGAACTTTTCAGAACCTTTGTCAAAGGTCAAATGGCAACAATTTTCAGGGTTTATATTTGTTTCTTCAGCCTTTATTTATTGATCTATATGTATATTTTGGGACCAGTACTAGGCTGTTTTTATTATTACAGATTTGTAACCTGGATTAGGTTTGTTACAGTGATAACTTCAGCAGTGCTTTTCTTACTCAGGATTGTTTTTGCTATCCTGAGTCTTTTGTGTTTCCCTATGAATTTTGATATTGTTTGGTCAATTTCTTTAAAGAAATGTTTGGGGATTTTGATTGGTATTGCATTGAATCTGTATAGTGTTTTTGGTAGAATGGTCATTTTTTTGCCATTCTTTTCTAGAAGCATTGAGGGAATTTCCCTCTTCTGCCATCTCATATAATTTATTTCTTTAGGGTTTAAATTTTTCATTATAAAGGTCTCTTACTTTATTGGCTAGATTTACAACAAGGCATTTCATTTCTTTAGGGGCTGTCATAAATGGGATTGTTTTCTTTGAAATCTATCACTTTTTTATCCTTGGTGTATAGGAAGATCACTGATTTTTTCATGTTTAATTTGTACTCTGCCACTCTGCTCAACTTATATATTAGTTCGAGGAGTTTCTTGGTAGAGTTTTTAGCATGACTAAGGCATAGGATCATGTCATGTGTAAATAGATATACTTCTTCCTTGCTGAGTTGAATCCCTTTTATCACCTTTTCTTGTCTTATGTCTCCAGTTAAGACTTCTTGTAAAATATCATATGTAAGTGGTGAAAGTGGACTGCCTTGTCTAGTTCCTGATCGAGGCAAGAAGGCTTCAAGTTTTTTCCCATTAAGTATAATCCTTGCTGTTGTCTTGTTGTATACAGCTTTCATTATGTTGGTAAAGTTTCTCCCATTCCAACTGTCTTTGGGTTTTGATCATAAAAGGCTGTTGGAGCTTGTCAAAAGATTTTTCTGTGTCTACCTGAAGTATTATGTTATCTTGGATTTTGGATTGGATTATATTATGGTTTATATTTATTAATTTGCCTATGTTGAACCAACAATTTGTGCCTGGATTAAAACATACTTGATCAAAGAGAATGATATTTTTGATATGTTTTTGAATCTGATATGCTAAAATTTTGTTGGGAATCTTTGCATCTGTGTTCATCCAAGAGATTGGTCTACAATTTTCTTTTTAAAGTGCATATTTATTATGTTCTGGGATAAGTAGGATATTAGTTTCATAGAAAGAATTTGAAAGTGTTCCTTACTTTGTTATTTTATGGAACAGTTTAATGAGTAGTGGTGTTAGTTTTTCTTTAAATATCTGGTAGAATTTTGTGCTGAACCCATCTGACCCAGGACATTTTTGGGTGGGAAGAGTGGAGATTTCTTCATCACTTTCCTCATATTATAGGACTATTTAAGTAAATCACAACTTCTTGATTCAATTAGGCAAGTTGTGCTTACTCAAGAATTAATCCATTTCTTTTGTGTTATCAAATTGCATGGAGTATAAGTTTTTGAAATTTGACATTATAATCCTCTGAATTTCTTGTGTATCAGTTATGATAACTCCATTTTCTTTTCTAATTTTGTTAATTTGGGTTTTCTCTCTCTTGATTTTGGTTAGTTTATCTAAGGGTGAATGAATCTTATTGATTTTTTCAAACAATCAGCTTTTGGACTGGTTGATTCTTTGTATCATTTTCCTTATCTCAATGTTGGATATTTCTCCCCTGACTTTACTAATCTCCTCTCTTCTACTGAGCTTGAGATTGGAATGCTCTTGTGTCTCTAAAGCTTTACGCTGCATTGTTAAGTTATTTACTTGTGATATTTCTAGGATTTTGATAGAGGCATTAAGAGCTATAAACTTACATTTTAGGACAGCTTTAATTGTATCACAGATTTTGGCATGTTGTATTTTCACTATCATTTGCTTCTAGGAAAGCTTTGATTTCTTTAATGATTTCTTCCTGAACCTAATTCTCATTCAGAATGTTTCCAAGAGTTAGTGTGTTTTTTGTTGTTTGTTAGGTTGCAGATGTTAACCTTTAGACTGTGTTTGTCTGACAGGGTACATTCTATAATTTCAAATTTCCTGCATATGTGCAAGTTCATTTTGTGGCTCAATATGTTGTCTATTATGCAGAAAGTTCCATGGGCTGATGAGAAGCATGTGTATTCCTTGTTGCTTCAATGGATGGTTAAATAGAGATCTGTTCAGTTCATTTCAGTAAGAGGTTGGTTTAATACTAATGTGTCTCTGTTGATTTTTCAGCCTGTTGATCTATCCAATGTTGAGAGTGTGATATTGACGTCCCTAAGTGTTATAGTTTTGGGATTGAATTCTTGTTTTAGACATTGTAGTGTTTGCTTAATGAATGTAGAAGAGCCTCTATTAGATGTGTACATGTTCAGTATTGTGAAGTCTTCCTTATGAATTGTTTATGTGACTAAAATGTAATATCCTCCTTTATCGCTTCTGATTTTCTTTGGCTTGAAGTTCATTCTATCAGATATAACTGCTCCTCCTGCTTGTTTCAATTACCTTACAGATTTTTTTACCAGCCTTCTACTTTTAAAATGTGAGTATCTTTTGTGATGAGACATGTTTCTTGAAGGCAGAAGATGGATGGGTGTTGATTTCTCATCCATGTTTTTAACCTGTATCTTTTGATTGGTGAGTTAATTCCATTGTTGTTTAGTGTGACAATGAAGAAATTACATTTATTTCTTGATATTTATTTTTTGTATTTATTGTATTTCACAAGTGTATTAATAAGTGTATTATTTAGTTTGTGGTGGTTTTATACTTCCCTTCTGTCCTCCAGGATATGCTTGTTCTTTTCTTCAAGCTTGAGTATCATTTTGTGAAGGCCTGATTTAGTGTTCCTGTAACCCTTCAACTTGTTTTTGTGGTGGAAAATTTTTCTTTCACTCTGGATCCTGACTGGTAGTGTTGATGGGTATATCAGCCAGGATTGACATTTGTGCTCCTTCAATTCTTGAACTATGTCTCTCCAAGCGCTTATCACATTTAATGTTTCCGCTGCAAAAGTCATTTGTTATTTTAATATGTTAACCTTTAAAAGAGACTCTTTTTTTCTCTTGAAAATGGCAGCACATTCTGTTTGTCTTGTATGTGTAGTGTTTTGTCTATTATTTGCCATGGCAGGTTTCTATTTTGGAAATTCCCGTTTCGGGTGGGAATGCCTTTTTTATTTGGATGGCCCTTTCTTTCTTTAGATGTAGAAAGTCTTCCTTTATGAGAATTTGAAAATTTTCCTCAGGCGTATTATTTTAGTCTTCTTGTTCTGGTATTACATGAATGCACATGTCAGGCTTGTTCAAGGTGTCTCATAACTCTTGAATATTCTTCTAATGTATCTTGTTGGCTTTAACAATGTCTTCCATTGAGCTGGTTAGTTCTTCCACTTTGTCTTCAAGATATGATATTGTACTTGGTGCTTCATTAGTTCTGCTGATAAGACTATCTGGTGAGTTCTGGGTTGAAGATAGCTTATCTTATAGTTCATTTTAAAGTTTGCTTGAGATTGTTTTAACTGTTCTATGCCTATTTCTGTTTCTTCAACTGCTTTTTTCATCTCCTCCAAGTGCCTGTTTAAAGTGGTTGTTCCAGAT
Organism: Typhlomys cinereus; assembly: GCA_023101885.1. Classification (NCBI taxonomy): domain Eukaryota; kingdom Metazoa; phylum Chordata; class Mammalia; order Rodentia; family Platacanthomyidae; genus Typhlomys; species Typhlomys cinereus. Next base: position 3,046,559 of record JALPQD010000098.1, read on the forward strand.
ATTGAACTCCTCCAGGATTTCTCCTTTTATTATTTTGATCATAGTAAGGATCAGGCCTTGAAATTCATTATCTTGGGTCTGGCTTTTTTGGCTATTTTCTGTCAGTTTGTTCAGGTTGGATTCCATCATTATGATGTTCCTTCTTTAGGTATAAGAGTCTTGTTTTTTGTTTATCATGGATTTGTGCTGTGACCTGGACATTTTTGTTTTATCTCTTAAGAACTTCTTTTTGTTTTTGTGTTTTTTTTTTTTTAGTGTGAATTAGACAGTATAACTACACTTGATCAGTTATATTAATGTTGTCTTGGAGTTGGGTATCCTTGCTTGGTATTGGTATTATTTCTTACATGAGACTATTGAAGTGTTAGTACATCAATTAAGTAGAGTGTAATAGACAGGGATTGAAGATTAGTATGGTAGTGCACTTTACAGCTTTACATCCTTGGTGATATATGAGGGTGAATGGTATAGTCCCTGAAGTTGTATGGGTTTTTGGGTGGCAAAATGGAAATGTTAAGCTACAGTGAGTAATAATTGAAAGGAATGTGATGGTAAAAATAGTTTGTTTATATTAGAGCTGGATGTGAAGAATCTGTCCCATATGATGGGATGATCATAGAAGACTTCAGATGAATGGTGTTGGCTTCTATCCCTTTGCTTTGGATTTACTGGACTCTGTTGAATTTTAAGAAGCAGGAAGTCTGCCACAGTATGGTTTGGGGGCACAAAAGCTGAGTGGCTGGTGGGGAGTAAAGAGAACCTGGGTTTTTGGACATGTCCTACAGGCCTTCCAAAGAACCAGAAAAGCAGGCTGGTTACTAGTGGGGTGCACAGATGACATGGGCTCTAGGGTGATTTTGAGAGATCTTCTCCAGTACCAGAGAGGCAGGCTAACTAGTAGTGAGGCACACAGATGACCTGCAGCCTGGGGTGTGGTCTAAGGGCTCAACTGAAGAGCAGGGAATTAATCCTGGTCCTGATCCAGGGCAGAAAGGCAAAGTGGTTATTGCAGCATACAGATGACCTGGAGCCTGAAGCATGGTCTAGATGCCTTACCTGAGGAGCAGGGAGTCAGTTCAGGTCAGGATCCAGATTCGGGGCAGAAAGACAAAACCCAACCTTAAGTTGCATAATTATTTGATGTGATAATTGAATTTCATAGGGAAATCTTGTTGTGACTGGTGAAGTCCATTTGCCATAATCATTTTGATGTTGCCTCTGCCTGTGTACTTACATGATAGTATAAACAAAGAAATATTCCTACCTTTCCAAATAAAGGAGGGGGAGCAATTTTATTATCAATGTTAAAGACCTCAGGATCAGTGATCCCAAAGCGCTATTGTAAATATCATCTCCATGGAACATATGTTCCTGCTTATTTATTGAAATGTCATTGAAATAATATCTATACATTTTATTGAATTATATTTTTATCAGCATTGCTCTATGGGAATGAGCATATAGAAAGGGAGTCATGAAAAAAACTGCCATTTCAAGAGTGATGGACATCTTGAAGAAGCATACCATGCACATTCATGGAATACCAGAACAAGAATCCCAAAATACCACATGGAGGAAAATTTTCAAATTGTAATAAAGGAAAACTTTTCACATCTAAAGAAAGAAATGTCAATCAAAATACAAGAGACACATAGCACCCCAAACAGATATGACCAAATAGAAACTCACCACAGCAAATAATATTAAAAACATTACACATACAGGACAAACTGAACTTGCTAAGAGCTTTAAGAGAAAAAAATTGTCACTTTTAAAGGTAAATCTACCAAAATCACTAAAGATTTTTTCAGTGGAAATAGTAAAAGACAGTAAAGCTTGGAGAGACCTACTTCAAGTATTGAATGAGCACAAATGTCAATCCAGGCTGATATACCCATAAAAACTATCTTTCAGGATCCAGGGTGAAAGAAAAATTTTCCACCATAAAGACATGGTGAAGGCGTACGTGAATACTAAACTAGTCCTTCAAAAATGCTAGAAAAGATACTCAAGCTTGGAGAAAAGAACAAGTGTATCCAGGAGGACAGAAGGTAAATATAATACCACTAAAACCTACGCACTTAATAATATACTTATGAAATCCTCTAAACACAAAAAATGTAAGGAATTAAAAGTAATTTCTCCATAATAACACTAAATGTCAATGTAATTACCTCACCAATTAAAAGATACAGGTTAAAAACATGGATTAGAAATCAAAACACATGCATCTGCTGCCTTCAGGAAAAATGTCTTATCACAAAAGATAGGCACATTCTAAAAGTAAAAGGCTGGAATGGGTGGAATTAGAAAAAATTATATTGAGTGAAGTATTCCAGACACAGAAAATTAAGCATCGTATGTACTCCCTAATAGGTGGATCCTAGTACCTACCAACTTAGAGACACACTCAAAGATAAATCTCTGTAATACTCACAATAATTGGAAAGTTTATAAACAGGAGGGAAGGGGAAGGAGGGCCACACCAGAAACAAAGAGAGAGGCAGATCATGTTACAGCAGAGAAAATAGGCCACCATCACGGACTGAAAGTAAGTAATGAGACATCTGGTTAAGTTCACAGACTTTCCTTTCTGACCATTTGCAATCGATAGCATATGATCTCACCAGATGGGGAGGGCAGAAAGAAAGTAACCATTGTGCTATTGGGAGACTGAACCCCCCTCACCTGGTGTCCTAATTTTATTCCATATATCTTTGAATATTCTCATATAACAAGACTCTATTTTAACAGCTTTGTATCTCTGGCCAGCTTATTACATACAATACCATCAGGATAGAGTGAAGGGCATTGCAAGAGCAACAAAACTGAGAAAAAAAATCAACAAAACATAATGCAGAACATCAGAGACTCTGTGTCAACCACCTGGAACCAGGACAGCCTAATCTCTCCCCATTCTGAAGCTCAGGGAAATTTGCAGAAGAGGGGGCAGTAAGATTGTAAGAGCACAAGGATGGGGAGGAGCAATGACCTGCAAGAAACTCCACATAAGTTAGGTCCGAAGCAATCATAATAGGACTTTGCATGACCTGCTCAATGACCAACACATTATTGACTCCTCAAAGTCTACCCTGGACTAAAGGCACTAGGATCCTTAGAAGCTAGGGATTAACAGCCACAATAGTGTTCCTATACTTATGGAGAACACAAGAAAGAGTTCTAGGAAATTCCACTGAGTCCTTATACCTCATCGGAGAGAAGGGCCCTGAGGAAAGTTTGACATACCATTAAAGGATGCTCCAGGGATGGGGGGGAGGAGGCACTGGGAAATCAGAAGGTGGGGAAAGAAGGGGAAAAGGGGGGAGGAAGTTAGGGGGTACAGGGAGGTGTGGAGGGAAGGAAGGGAATGGTGTACCTATTAAGTTTGTATAAGTGGAAATAAATATTTTAAAAAAAGGCTTGTCAAAATTCTGTAAGGTAATAAAATCAGGAAACACACAGGAGTAGCAATTATAATATCCAAAAAAGTGGACTTCAAGCCGATGAAAATCATAAGAGATACAGAATGATATTACATTCAGTCACATGAACAATGCACCAGGAACACCTCACAGTACTGAAAATATATGCACCTAATATGGGCTCCTTCACATTCGTTAAGCAAATACTACATCATCTAAAACAAGAAATCAATCCTGAAAAGATAAAACTCAAGGATTTCAATACTACATTCTCAACATGGGATAGATCAGTAAGCCAAAACTCACCAGAGACACATTTTACTTAAACCAAACACTTACTGAAAGGGACAATACAAATCTCTGTAGAATTATTCATCCCAGCACTAAGGAATACACATTTCCTCAGAATGCTATGGAACTTTCTCCATAATAGATCACATACTAGAACACAAAACAAGTGTTCACATACACAAGAAAGTTGAAATTATAGTCTGTACCGTGTGAGATGACCGTGGTTTAAAGCTTGACATTCACAATAGAACAAATAGCAGAAAATACACTAACCCTTTGAAAATAAACACTATGAGGCTAAATGAGAAATGGGTTCCGGAAGAAGTCATAAAGGAAATTCAAGAATTCCTAGAAGTGAACGAAAGTGAAAATACAACATATCAAAATCTGAAACACAATGAAAGCTTTCTTAGGATGTAAGTTTAGAGATCTCAATGTCAATATCAAAAAAAATAGAAACATTGCAAGTAAATAACTTAGCAATGGGCTTAAAAGCTTTAGAGACCGAGACCAACCCAATCCCAAAAGCAATAGAAGAGAGGAGATTAGCAGAAGCAGGGGAAAAATATCTGAAATTGACATAAGGAAAACGATAAAAAGATCAACCAGTCAAAAAGCTGGTTCTTTGAAAAAACCAGTAAGATTGGATCACTTCCAGCTAATTTTACCAAAATCTAGAGAGATAAATCCTAAATTAACAAAATTAGTGATGAAAATGTAATTATCACAATGGATATCCAAGAAATTCAGAGAATTTTGAGATCATATTTCAAAAGCTTATACTCCATGAAATTTCATAACACAAAGTAAATAGATGAATTCTTGAGTAAGCACAACTATTTTAATGGAATCTTGAAGTTTTGAATTATGTAAGTATTCCTATAACTATTTTAAACTATTTCAAAAAATACCAAGAGTAGGAACACTTCAAAATTCATTCTACAAAGCTAATATCATACTAATCCCCAAAACTAATAAAGATATGCTTAAAAAAGAAAACTACAGGCGAATCTCTTTGATGAACATAAATGCAAAGATTCTCAACATAATCTTAGCAAATATCATTCAGAAACATCAAAAAGATCATTCATTGTTATTGGATGTCACTCCCTGGCCAGAGATAAAAAGCTGTTAAAGGAGAGTCTTGTTATAAGAGTATCTTCAAAGTTAGATGTAATAAAAGTAGGAAACCACAGTGATACCCATCAGGATGTAGTGAAGGGCATTGTAGGAGCAGCAAAACTGAAAAACAATCAACAAACCATAATCCAGAAATTCAGAGACTCTGTATCAACCACCTGGAACTAGACCAGCCTAATCTCTCCCCATCCTGAAGCTCAGGGACATTTGCAGAAGAGGGGGCAGTAAAATTGTAAGAGCACGAGAATGGGAGGAGCAATGATATGCATGATACTCCACACAAGCTGAAACAATCATAATTGGACTTTGCATGCCCCACGCAATGTCCAACACACTATTGACCCCACAAAGTCTAGCATGGACTAAAGACACTAGGCTTCTTGGAGGCACCCTTGGAGGGTCCTTGCACCTCATCAGAGAGTAGGACCCAGAGGAGAGTTGAACTTGCACATTTAAGAATGCTCAGTTGATGGGAGGGGGAGGCACTGGGAGATGGGGAGGGAGGTGATAGGAGGGGGGCACAGGGCGGTGGGAGTTTGGAGGGAGGAAGGGGACAGGTGTACCTGTTAAGTCTGTATGAGTGGAAATAAAAAAAATGCAAAAATAAAATAAAGAAAAAAAAAGATCATTCATTATGATTGAGTAGATTTTGTCCCAGACAGAAAAGGTTGTTTCAACATATGCAAATAAATAAATATATTGCATCATGGAAACCTGTCCAAAGTCCAAGACCACATGATACTCTCCATAGATGTAGAAAAAGCTTTTGACAAGATTCAACATCCTTTTATAATCAAGACCATAGAGACAGTCAGAATTGAAGGAACTTATATCAACATAACATAAGCTGAATACAACAAGCCAACATCAAGGATTTTACTTAACTGGGAAAATTTGAAGCATTCCTACTTATATCAGGAACTAAACATTACTATCTATGCTTACCACTTTTATTGAATATTGAAATTGAACTCTTTGCTAGAGACATAAGAGAAGTGAGGGAGATAAGATGGATTCAAAGAAGAAAAGAAGTCAAGATATCTCTATTTGCAGATGACATGATCTCACATAAATGGGACATCCCAAAAACTCCACCAGGAAACTGATGAAACTAATACAGAAATTTAGCAGAGCGGCAGGTCACAAAATAAACATGCAAAAATCAGAGGGCTTTCTACACACCAAGGATGAAAATAGTGAAAAAGTGTTAAGAGAAACAAACCATTTACTATAACCCCTAAAAGAGAAATACCTTGGTATAGATTCCACCAAAGATGCAAGAGACCTTTACAATGAAAACCTTAAAACCCCAAAGAATGAAATTACAGAAGATTCCAGAAGGTGGAAATACCTCCTATGCTGCTGGATCGGCAGAATTAACAACATAAAAATGATCTTCCTACCAGAAGCAATATACAGATTCAAATTCCCAAAGCAGTTCTTTAAATAAATTTACCAAACAATATCAACAGAAGCACAAAAGGCCCGGAATTTCAATAACAATCTTAAGTAACTAAAGCACTGGTGAAGGTATCACTGTACCAAACCTTAATCTATACTACAAATTCATAGTAATAAAAACAGCTTGTTACTGTCTCCAAAATAGACACATACATCAATGGAAAAGGGTTGACGACCCAGACAGAAGCACACAGAATTATAGCCATTTTATCTTTTACAAAGGCCCACAAAAAATTCAATGGAAAATGAATACTATTTTCAACAACTGGTACTGGTGAAACTGGATACCCACATGCAGAAGATTAAAATTGGACCTGTACTTGTCACCATGCACAAAAATTAATTCCAATTGGATCAAGGACCTTAATATTAGGCCAGAGATTATGAAAACCTTATTTGAAAAAGTATGAAATCAGTAGCAATGCTACTGAGTCCTTACTCCTTATTAGTGTGGAGGACAGAGAGAAGTTTGACATTCACACTAAAGGATGCTTCAGAGACTGGGCGGGAGAGGAGGGTACTGGGAGAAAGTATGGAGGGTGCAAGGAGGTCTGGGGAACATTGGAGGGAGGGAAAATAAAAAGTAAACATTAAAAAAAGAAAGAGTATGGAACTCCCTTGAATGGGCTGGGCTAGGTCAACATTTCCTAAAACGAAACTCTGCATAATCACTAGAAACAACACTCAGCAAATGGGATCTTATGACATTGAGAGCTTCTGTTCAGCTAGAAAGATTGTAAACTGAGCAAAAAGTCACACAGAAATGGAGAAAAATCTTCACTAACCACATATCTGATAGAGCTCTATTATCCAGAGTGCACAAAGAACTTAAAAATCTAAACGCCAAGGAGACAAATTGTCCAATTCGAACATGGGCCTGGGAACTCTAAAGAAACTTTTCCAGAGATGAAATTGAAATGTCTAAGAATTATCTTTAAAAATCTTCCCTAGCCATCAGGGAAATGCACATCAAAATTTCCTTGAGACATCACCTCACCCTGGTCAGGGTGGTGAAAATCCACAATAAAAACAAAGCATGTGGAAATGCAGACTTATATCACCACTCTGTAGATCAGAAATTGGCGTACATTTATGCAATGGAATACTACTCATGCAACAAAATGGATGGATTAATGAAATTTTCTGGAAATGGATGGAATTAGAAAAATTATGTTGAGTGAAGCATCCCAGAAACACAGAAAATTAGAAAATGTATGTACTCTCTAATAAGTGGTTTTAGTTCCAAACCAACTTTTTTTTGTTTCATAAAGTCTTCTATTTTCATTTTCTTTTTTTATTTTATTACATTTTTTATTATTATTTCAGCTCATACAAACTTAATAGGTACACCAGTTCCCTCCCTCCCTCCTCCTCCCCCCCAACCCCCTGCTCCCCCTCCCGTCACCCCTCCCTCTCTATCCCCCAGTGCCTCCCACCCCAATTCGCAGAGAGTCCTTTCTTGTGCATGCCTGACCCTCCTCTGGGCCCTCCTCTCCGATGACATATAAGGACCCAGTGGCATTTCTCTGAACTCTTTCCTGTGTTCCCCTTAAGCATAGGAACACTGTTGTGGCTGTCAATCCCCCTTGCCTCCAAGGATCTTGGTGCCTTTAGCAGATGCTAGACTTTGTGAGGTCAATAGTGTGTTGGAAATTGCTCAGGGCATGCAAAGTCCAATTATGATTGCTTCGGCCCTAACATGTGTGGAGTATCTTGCAAATCATTGCTCCTCCCATCCTTTTGCTCTTACACTCTTACCGCCCCCTCTTCCGCAAATGTCCCTGAGCTTCAGGATGGGGAGAGATTAGGCTGGCTTAGTTCTATGTGGTTGATTTAGAGTCTCTGAAGTTCTGGATTGTGGTTTGTTGATTTTCTTTTGCAGTTTTGCTGCTCCTGCAATTCCCTTCACTCCATCCTGCTGGGTACTGTATGTCACCCCCTGGCCAGAGACAAAAAGCTGTTAAACTGGAGTCTTATTATAAGAGCACATTCAAGGGTAGATGTAATAAAAGTAGGAAACCTCAGTGAGGGAGGGGTCAATCACCCATTTGCAAAATGGTTACTTTTTATCTGACAGACTATATGCCCTCCCCTTCTGTTAAGATCATACCCCCTTAGTTGGTAAATGATCAGGAATGAACGTCTGTGAACTTAACTAGGTGTCACATTACTTACTTGCAGTCCTTGATGGAGGCCTATTTTCTCTACTGTAACATGGTCACTTCTCTCCTTGTTTCTGGTGTGGCCCTCCAACCCCATCCCTCCTGTTCATAATCCTTGCAATTACTGTAGGTAATACATAGATTTACCTATGAGTGTCTCTAGGTGGGCTGGGTGGGTTTTGTACTAGGAGCCACCTATTAGGGAGTACAAATATCCCAAACCAACTTAATGACATATTTGAAGGTAAATCTTTGAAATACGCACTGCAATCAAAAACGAATATAAACAGGAGGGAAGGGGAATGAGGACCTCAAAAGAGAGGAGATAGGAGATGATGCTCAACAGAGAAATTAGGCCACATTCATTTCATGTAAGTAACAAGACATGTAGTTCAGCTCACTACCACTTCCTTTCCTGGTCACTTGGGATTGAACAGGTTGGATTTCCCCAATCAGGAAGATTATAGGGACCTGGCATATAAGATACTGACCCCTCTCACTGCTGTTTCCTACTCCCATTCTTCCATATACATTTGAGTCTCTTTTTATATTGAGATCTTTGTTTAAACAGTCTTTTATCTTTGGTTAGGAGGTGACCTTGAATACCAATTAGGATGCAATCAAGGGCATTCCAGGAAGAGCAAACCTGAAAAAAATAACAAGCTATAATTTATTCAACCAAAGGCCCTACATGGTCACCTGGAAACAGACCGGCCTAATCTCTTTCCATCCTAAAGCTCAGGAAACCTTGAGGAAGAAGGAGTGGCAAGATTTAAAGAGCCTAACGATGGCGAGGACCAACATTTTGTAAGATACTCCACCCAAGTTATTGCTGCAACACGTAGGATATATGTCATTGGACTTTGCTTGACCTGCACAATGGGTGACATGTTATCACACCAAAGTGCAGCATACATCACAGGGAAGAAGTCTTCCAGCAGTAGCATCCTTAGGGGCAAGAGGTTAAACAATCATTTTAGAGTTCCCATGCTAGCAGGCAATCGAAGAAGGGGCCCAGGGCTATGCCACAGAGTCCTGAACTCTCACTAGTGTAGGCCTCAGAGGGAGGTTCAGCACTCAAGTAAACAGATGCTCCAGGGGATGGGAGGGAGGAAGCAGGAGGGACCTGTAAGTGGGAATTGAGGAAGGGGGTATGAATGAATGGGGAAAATGAGACATATTGCAATGGGGGCAATGGGGAGAGTGAGAGAGGGAGAGTAGCATGGATATCTATTCAGCTTATACGATTAGGTCAAGAATTTGTGTGATTAAAAAAGAATATGAATTTAACACTTATCTAGATTAGCCTTAACCTTCATACATATACACATGTATGTATATGGTATTTGAGGATTTTTAAGATAATATGTCACCAATAGTTCAAATAGAAGTTTGAAAATAAAAAAAGAAAACAGCTAGAGAAAGATAGCTTGTTAAGATCCCTGAAGAGAGACACAACCCACCTTGAAAACAGTGGAGACTGATCCTCCCAACCATGAGTTTTCTTCTGTACTGTGGTGAATGGCTGACTGTAAATGTATGGACTAGCTGAGTCTGAGGAATGGCAATATCCTTCCTGTCCTGAGCCTTTCCATCTTGGCACATAGCTTTATTAACACCTTTAGGATCCCTTGCTTCCTTATTCTGAGAAATTCATAATTCTATCTGTACCATAATTTAAATAAAGTTCATCATATTCATTTTACATAGTCCTTTTATACTCACGCATAAAGCTAATGCAGTAGAATATTGAAGATTTGAAAATTATGACAACATATCTTGAGGATCTTTCTAATGAATGTATGTGAAGTTGTTTTATCATATTAAAAATATGGCCTTTTGTCTAGGACTCAGACCAGGGATGACTGCCTGCCCCTCAGGTAAGGCCCCTAGATCATGGCCCAAGCCTCAGGTTACCTGCTCATCCCATTAGTAGCCAGAGCAGCAGCCAGTCGGCCCTGATACTGTGGAAGAGGTCTAGGTCACACCACAGCTCTCAGGTGATCTGTGTGACATACTAGACAGTCTGCCTTTCTTCCCCACACCTAGACCAGGGTGGATTCCCAGCTCCTCAGAATTCGAGTCCAGAGAGAACCCATGCAAAGCTCTAGGGGACCAACGCCATATATCTGAAGCCCTCTAAAATAATCCCATCACATGGAAGATAATCTTCATATCCAGCCCAAAGATAATTAATCCCTTTTTACCATCTTGTTCATCTCAATTATTAGTCACTGTAGTTTAACTTTTCCATATAGCCACACCAAAACTCATAAAATTTCAGGGACTCCACCATTCACCCTCACATATCACCAAGGAAGTAAATTGAAAAAGTGCACTACAATACTCATTTCACTCCCTGTCTACTAAACCTGACTTAATTGATTTACTAAGTCTCATAGCCTCATCTAAGAAATAACACTAATGCCAGACAAGCATATCCAATTCCAAGACAAACAATACTAATTAATAACTGCTCTAACATAGTGATACCATCTAAATCAGTTCAGTAAATAACACACAGAAACAAGGAGAAGGTGTTAAGAGATAAAACAATATTGCACAGGTCACAGAACAAATCCATGAGAAACAAAAACCGAGACAACAAATCTCCTACCGAAAGAATTAACCACATATGGGGCTGGAGAAGGCTCAGGGGTTAAGCCTCTGCCTTGCAGGCAGAACGTCCTGAGTTCAGATCCTAGACCCCTGTATAGACACCAGGTGGAAGCGGGGATGGCCTACATTTCTGGTCCTGGTAGGGCAGAGCCTGTGAATCCTGGAGCAGAGTAACAAAGGAGGAGGTGGAGGCAGTCCATGATGGTTCCCGAACTTGCCTGTGGTTCTACACACATACATACACACACACACAATTGAATAAAAAAAATTAAGCCTATAATGATATATTCCAACCAGAACAAACTCACAGAAAATGAGCAATGATATGCAAGATATTCCACACAAGTTAGGGCCGAAGCAATCATACTTGGACTTTGCATGCCTTGCGCAATGTCCAACACACTATTGACCCCACAAAGTCTAGCATGGACTAAAGGCACTAGGATCCTTGGAGGCAAGGAATTGACAGCCACAGTAGTGTTCCTATGCTTAAGTGGGACACAGGAAAGTGTTCTGGCAAATGCCACTGGGTCCTTGCACCTCATCGGAGTGTAGGACCCAGCGGAGAGTTGGGCATGCACATTTAAGGATGATCTGGGGATGGGGAGGGAGGGGGAGGAGAGGGGGGCACAGAGTGGTGGTAGGCCGGAGGGAGGGAGGGGACAGGTGTACCTGTTAAGTCTGTATGAGTGGAAATTAAAAAAAAGAAAATAGCAAAGAAAGTCATACCCGAGATAATGATTTTGAAAGCCTGACCTTTACCCTGATCAATACTATGAAAGAGGAAATCCAGGATGAGTTAAATAATCACATCAACTACTTTGAACAGGAACAAAACAGGCACTAGGAGGAGATGAATAAAACAGTTGAAGAAATAGGCATAGATCAGTTAAAACAGTCTCAAGAAGAGTTTAAAATTGAACTAAAAGACAAGTTATCTTCAACCCAGAACTCAACAGACATTATTATCAGCAGAACTAAAGAAGCAGAAAACAGAATTTCATATCTTGAACACAAAGTGGAAGAACTAACAAGCTCAATGAAAGAGGTTGTTAAAGCCAAAAAGATACTTGAGAGAAATATTCAAGAGTTATGGAACACCTTGAAGAAGCCTAACATGCTAATTTATTATCAGAAGAATCTCAAAATACCATACCCGAGGAAATTTTTCAAATTATCATAAAGGAAAAATTTCCTTGTCTAAAGAAAGAGAGTCCCATGCAAATACAAGAGGCATTCCACACCCCAAACAGATATGATCAAAATAGAAACATGCCAAGGCAAATAGTAGTAAGAACACTCCACATACCAGAGAAAGAAAATGTGCTGAGAGCTTCAAGGGAAGAAAAAGTCACTTTTAAAGGTAAACCTAATAAAATAACAAATGGTTTTTCAGTGGAAACAGTAAAAGCAAGAAGAGGTTGGAGAGACGTACTTTGAGTATTGAATGAGCAAAAAGGTGAACCCAGGCTGATATACCTGGCAAAATTATCAGTCATGATTGAGTGAGAAAGAAAAATTTTCCAAAACATAGACAACTTGAAGGCTTAAATGTCTACAAAGCCAAACCTTCAAATAATGCTAGAAAAGATGCTCAAGCTCAAGGAAAAGAAGAATCATATCCAGGAGCACAGAAGTGAAGTATAATACCACCAAATCCTAAAAGCACATAATATACTTATGAAAGTTACTAAACACAAAAAGTGTTAGGAACTGAATGTAACTTCTCCATTATAACACTAAATGTCAATGGTATTAACTCACCATTGAAAGGACACAGATTACAAACTTGGATTAGAAGTCAGAACCCATCTATCTGCTGCATTCAGGAAACAAATCTCACCACAAAAGACAGGCACAGTAAAAGGCTGGTTAAAAATTCTACATGCTAATGGAAAAAGAAAGACACAGGGGTAGCAATTACTCTACCTGCCAAAGTAGACACAGGGTACTACATGTTATTCACAGGGACACATCACCAGGAATACTTCACAATACTGAACATATACACACCTATTATAGGATCCTGTACATTCATTAAGCAAATGCTAAAATGTCTAAAGCCAGAAATCAACTCCAAAACGAAAATTCTTCAGGATTTCAATACTGCCCTCTTAACATGGGATAGATCCACAGGTCAAAAACTTAACAGAGACACATTGGAATTTGATCAAACCCTTGCTGAAATGGACCTTACAGATCAGTATTGAACTCTCCATCCATGCATCAAAGAATACACATGTTTCTCTGCAGCCAACAGAACTTTCTCCAAAATAGTCCAAATATTTGGTCAGAAAACAAATCTCCACATAGAGGAAAGTTAAAATTCTAGCCTGTACCCTATCAGACTACCATGATCTAAATCTTGACATTACAACACAACAAACAGCAGAAAATACACACTAACTCTTAGAAACTAATCACGATAATGGTGAGTGAGACTTGGGTTCAGAAAGAAATCATAAAGCAAATTCAAGATTTCCTAGAAGTGAATGAAAATGAAAATACATGAAATCAAAATCTTTGGGAAACAATGAAAGCCCACCAAGAGGTAAGCTTGTAGCTCTTAAGGCTTATATCAAAAATAGAAACATCACAAATTAACAACTTAACAAGGCAGCTTAAAGCTTTAGAGACACAAGAGCAATCCAATCCCAAAAGTAATGGAAGAGAAGAGATTAGCAAAATCAGGGGTGAATTATCTGAAATTGATATAAGGAAAACCATACAAAGAATTAACCAGTCAAAAAGTTGGTTCTTTAAAAAAAAATCAATTAGATTGATATACCTCTAGCTAAATTAACCAAAATCAAGAGAGAGAAAACCTAAATTAACAAAATTAGAAATGAAAATGTAGTTATCACTACGGATACCCAAGAAATTCAGAGAATTATAAGGTTAACTTCAGAAACTTATACTTGGTGATATTTAAAAACACAAAAGAAATGTAAGAATCCTAAGTAAATTTACCTAAACTGAATCAGGGAGTTTGAGTTATCTAATTATTCTTATAACATATGAGGAAATCGATGAACTATTCCCACCAAAACATGTCCTGGACCAAATGGATTCAGCACAGAATTCTACCAGACATTTAAGGAACAACTAACACCAATACTCCTTAAACTGTTCCATCAAGGTGTGAAGGAAGGAACACTGCCAAATTCTTTCAGTGAACCTAGTATCATACAAATGCCAAAAACCAACAAACATACTTTAAAAAAAAGTATAGGCTAATCTCTGGATGAACACAGATGCAAATATTCTCAACAAAATTTTGCCAAATTGGATTCTAAAACATATCAAAAAGGTCATTCACTGTGATCTAGTAAGCTTTATCCCAGGCACAAAAGATTGCTGAAATATATGCAAATCAATAAATGTAATTTACCATAAAAACCAATCCAAAGGCCAAGAACACATGATACTCTCCAAAGATACAGAAAAAGCTTTTGACAAGATCCAACATCCTTTTATGACTTTTATTCCAACAGACAGTTGGAATGGAAGGCACCGTTATCAACATAATAAAACTTGTGTACAACAAGTCACCAGCAAGGATTATACTCAGTGGGGAAAAATTTGAAACATTATTGCTTTGATCAGGAACTGAACATTGCCATCCATGTTTATCACTGCTATTCAATATCGTACTTGATGTCTTAGTTGGAGCCATAAGACAAGAAAGGGAGATAAAAGGGCTCAAATCAGCAAGGAAGAAGTCAAGTCATGTCTATTTGCATATGACATGATCATATACCTGAGTGATCCTAAAAACTCCAGCAGGAAACTCCTAGAACTAATACAGAAGTTCAGCAGTGTGGCAGGTCACAAAATAAATGTACAAAAATCAGTGGCCTTCCTATACGCTAAGGATGAAAAATGTGAAAAAGCCCTGAGAGAAACAATCTCATTTACTATAGCCCCTAAAAAAATGAAATACCGGGGCTGGAGAGGTGGCTCAGGGGTTAAGCCTCTGCCTTGCAGGCGGAAGGTCCTGAGTTCGGATCCTAGACCCCACGTATAGACGCCGGGCGGAAGCGGAGGCGGCCTGCGTTTCTGGTACTGGTAGGGCGGAGCCTGTGAATCCTGGGGCAGAGTAAACAAGGAGGAGGTGGTCCATGGTGGTTGCTGAATTCGTCCGTGGTTCTACACACACACACACATACATGTGCACAATTGTATAAATAATAAAAAAATAAAAAAATAAAAAAAATGAAATACCTTGGTGTAAACCTAATGAAGAAAATGAGAGACATTTACAATGAAAATTTTAAAACCTTACAGAAAGGAATTATGGAAGATACTAGAAGGTAGAAAGAACTCCCATGCTCATAGATCAGTAGAATCATCACCATTAAAAATGACCATCCTACCAAAAACAATATACAAATTCAATGCTATACTAATAAAATCCCCAAGCAATTTTGTAAATAAATTGAACAAACAACATCAAAAGTCATGTGGAAGCAAAGAAAACTGAGGATAGCAGAAACAATCCTCAGTAACAAAAACACTACTGGAAGTTATCACCATACCAAACCTTCATGTATACTACAAATCCATAGTTATAAAAACAGCCTGGTACTGGCTCCAAAAAAGATACATAGATCAATTGATAAGGGTTGACCCAGATATAAGCCCACACAATTACAGCCACTTGATCTTTGACAAAGGGGCCCAAAATATTCAATGGAAAAAGAACAGCATCTCCAAATGGTGAGTGCAAAACTGAATGTCCACATGCAGCATATTAAAACTGGACTCATAATTGTCACCATGAACAAAAAAAAATCCAAATGGATCAAGGACCTCAATATTAGGCCAGAGATTATAAAAACCTTAGTTGAAAGAGTAAGGAACTCCCTGGAGCTGATTGGGCCTAAGCCAACAGTTCCTAAACAAAAATCTAATAGCATAGTCACTACAACCAACACTCAACAAATGGGATCTTATGAAATGAAAGAGCTTCTGTTCAGATAAAGAGATTATAGTGAGCAAAAAGGCAACCCACAGAATGTGAGACAATCTTCACTAACCATATTGATAGAACTGTATTATCCAGAGTGCATGATGAACTTGTAAAGTTGAACACAAAGAGATAAAAGGCCCAATTAAAAATTGGGCCTGGGAACGTGAAAGAAACTGTTCCAGGGATTAAATTCAAATGTCATACAAATATGTTAAGAAATGCTCCACATCCACACTCATCAGGGAATGCAAATCAAAACTTCACCCCAGTCAGCATGGCATGAATCCATAATACAAACAACACCAAATGCTGGAGAGGATGTAGTGAGAAGGGAACTCTCCTACATTGCTGATGGGAATGCAGACTTATACAACCACTCTGGTGAGCCATCTGGTGATTCTTAAAAAAGTTAAAGATTGAAATGATATATGACCCTGCTATTCCCCTTTTGGGAATAATTCCCCATACAGCAAAAATTCACCTCAATAGCACAAGCACGACCATGTTCATAGCAGAACTATTTACAATAGCAAGTCATGGAATCAACACAAATGCCTAACAATTGATGAGTGGATAAGGAAAATATGGTACAGTTTTTACAATAGAATACTACTCAGCCAACTAAAATGATGAATTAATGATATTTGCAAGGAAATGAATGGAATTAAAAAAGATTATATTGAGTGAAGTATGCAAGACAGAAAATTCAACACCATATATGCTCCTTAATTGGTGGATCCTAGCACCAAACCCACTTAGTGACATATTCAAATATAAATTTCTGTAATAGCTACAGTACTCTTAAAGATTATAAACAGAAGGGAAGGGAAGGAGTGCACACTCAGAAATAAGGATAGAGGGATCATGCTTCATTGGACAAAATAGGTTACCCTCAAGTATTGAAAGTAAGTGGTGAGACATTTGGTGAAGCACACTCTCACATTCCTTCCCTGGCTACTTGTGACTGGGAGGGTTACTGATCTCACCAATCAGGAAAGTTACATTGACTGGCAGATAGATGGCAACCATTCTATAAAGGGGAGACTGAACCACCACTCCCCCCCCATCTCCTACTCCTATTATATGTACCTTTGAATCTCCTCTCATAGTAAGATTACATTTAAACAGATTTTTATCTCAGGTTTGGAGATGACCTCCAATACCAATCAGGATGGAGCCAAGGGTGGTGCTAAGGGAAACTTGGGGAAGAGGGAGCAGCAAGATTGTAAGCGTCTAAATGATACACAATACACTCCACACAAGATTGAGCCACAGTAGCCATAGTTGTACTTTGCTTGACCTGCGAAATGACTGACATGTCAATGACCCCCAAAGTCTAGCATGGATCAAAGTCACTAGGATCCTTAAACACAAGGGATTAACAGTCATAAGAGTGTTACCATACTAATGGGAACTCAAGAAAATAATCTAGGCAATCTCAATGTGTCCTTACCCCACACTAGAATGGAGGACTCAAAGGGATGTTTGGCATTCACAAAAAAGGATGCTTCAGGGAATGGGAGGATGGGAAGGCAGAGACACTGGGAAAAGTGAAGTATGGGGGTGAAAGGAAGGGGGAAAGGGGGGAAGGTGCAAGGGGGACTGGAGAGGGGTGGAAGGAGGGAGGTGAATGCAGTACCTAGTAAGCATGTATGATTGAGGGAAAATAAATAAATATAATAAAACAAAAGAAAAGGAATAAAACAGACATTTGGAGGAGATGAGAAAAACAGGTGAAGAAACAAAAATAGGCATATAGCAGTTAAAACAGTCTCAAGCAGAGTTTAAAATTGAACTAAAAGACAAGTCATCTTCAACTCAGAACTCAACAAAGAGTCTTTTCAACAGGACTAATGAAGCAGAAAATAGAATATCAAATATTAAAAACTAACCAGCTCAATGAAAGACTTTGTTAAAGCAAAAAACATACTGGAGAGGAATATTCAAATTTATGCGAGGTCCCAGGTGAAGTACATCACCAGTGTGCCACCAACTCCTCTGCTGGTCCGCCCACCTCCCGCTGGCTCCAGAGGCTTCCAGGCACCCTGCGTCTCAGGTACATCCTACCAGTCAGCCTGAGCAGCATCCAGTTTCCCCCTGGCTTGGGTGGGCCTCTAGGCCACTCCCCAGGTCCCAGGTGAAGTGTGCTGCCAGCACGCCACCAACCCCTCTGGTCTTTCCACCTGCCTGGGACACTCATGGTCCAGGGAAGACACACTGCTGCTCAGAATTCAAAAGAGCCCAAAGAAAACACAAGCAAAAATCTAGGGGACAAAGGCCTTACATCTGACATTGTCTAAAATCATCCTATCATGTGGGAGAGATTCTTCACATCTAACCCAAAGATAAATAAGCCCTTTTTTACTATGCTGCTTCTTTTAAAATTTATTTTTAAATATATTTATTTTTCCACTCATACAAATATACTAGGAGCCACGGTCCCCTACCTCTCTCCACCCCTCCCTGGACCCCTTGATCTCTCCCCTTTTTTCCTTTTCTTTCCCCCCACCTTTTTTTCCCAGTGCCCCCTCCCCTCCCATCCTTGAAGCAGCCTTAAGAGTGCATTTCAAACTTCCTTCTGGGTCCTCCTCTCTGATGAGGTGTAAGGACTCAGTGGCATTTCCTAGAAATCTTTCTTGTGTTCCCTTTAAATATAGGAGCACTATTGCGGCTGTGAATCCCTTGCCTCTAAGGATCCTAGTGCCTTTAATCCCCCCTTTGGGGGGATCAATGTTTATTGATCATTGCGCAGATCATCCAAAGTCCTATTATGATTACTTCAGACTCTAACTTCTGTGCAGTATCTTGCATATCATTGCTTCTCGCCATCTTTAGGCTCTTACAATCTTACCGTCACCTCTTCCGCAAGTTTCCCCGAGCTTTATGATGGGGAGAGATTAGGCTGGGCTGATTCCAGGTGATTAATATAGGGTCTCCGATGTTCTGAATTATGATTTGCTGCTCCTGCATTACTCTTGGCTCCATCCTTATGAGTATTGGATGTCACCTCCTAGCCAGAGATAAAAGGCTGTTAAAATAGAGTCTTATTATAAGAATAGATTCAAAGGTAGATAGAATAAGAGGAAGATACGGCAGTGAGGGGGGGTGTCAATCTCCCATTTGCAAGATGGATACCTTCTATCTGCCAGATTCTTTTTCCTCCCTGTCTGGTGAGACCAAACCCCATAAGTTGCAAATGACAAGGAAGGAGAATCTGTGAGCTTAACCAGACGTCTCATTGCTTACTTGCAGTACATGATGGTTACCCATTTTCTCTGCTGTAGCTTGATCCCCTCTGCTTATTTCTGGCAGTGCCCTCCTTCCCTTTCCCTGCTGTTTATAATCTTTGCAATTACTGCAGAGATTTATCTTGGAGTGTGTCACTTAAGTGGGTTTGGTACTAGGATACACCTATGAGGGAGTGCATATGTTGCTTAATTTTCTGTGTCTGGGATACTTCTCTCAATATAATTTTTTTCAATTTCCATCCATTTCCCAGCAAATCACATTAATTAATCATTTTTGATGGCTGAGTAGTTTTGTATTGTAAAGATGCACCACATTTTTGTTATCCACACGTCAACTGTGTGCATTTGGGTAGATTCCATGACTTTGCTATTGTAAACAGTGCTGCTATGAAAATGGTCATGCTTGTGCTATCAAGGTGAATTATCACTGTATGGGGGATTATTCCAAAAGTGTAATATCAGGTTATATGGGAATTCAATCTTTAACTTTTTTAAGAATTGTCAGACAGCTCGCCAGAGTGGTTGTGTAAGCCTGCATTCCCACCAGCAATGTAGGAGAGTTCTCTTCTTATCACATCCTCTCCAGCATTTGGTGTTATTTGTATTGTGGATTTTTGCCAACCTGATGGGGTGAGATGATATCTCAGGGAGGTTTTGAATTGCATTCCTCTGATGGCTAAGGATGCGAAGCATTTTTTAAGATATATATCAGACATTTCAATTTTGTCCCTGGTAAAGTTTCTTCTGAGTTCAAAGGCCCATTTTTTAATTGGGCCATTTGTTTCCTTGATGTTTAGTTTTCTAAGTTCTTTATGCACTCTGAATAATAGAGCTCTATCAGATATGTGGTTAATGAAGATTTTCTCCCATTCTGTGGGTTGTCTTTGTGGTTGAGTTACAGTCCCTTTATCTGAAGAGAAATTCTTTAATTTCATAAGATCCATTCTGTTGAGTGTTGGTTGTATTGATTGTGCTATTGGATTCGCATTTAGGATCTGTGGACCTAGTACAATCAGTTCGAGGGTGCTCCCTACCCTATCAACTAAGGTATTTATAGTGTATGGCCTTAAATTGAGGTCCTTGATACATTTGGAATTAATTCTTGTACATGGTGATAAGTACTGGTCCAGTTTTAATCTTCTGCATGTGGACATCCAGTACGTGGGTGAAAAGTTCGATAGAGATGTGTAAGGTCCATTTCTTTAAGGGTTTGATTAAGTTCCAATGTGTCTCTGTTAAGCTTTTGACCTGTTGATCTATCCCATGTTGAGAGGGCAGTGTTGAAGTCCCCAAGAATTATCGTTTAGGGGTTGATTTCTTGCTTTAGACGCTGTAGGGTTTTCTTAATGAATGTGGAGGGGCCCGTATTGGGTGCATATATGTTCAGTATTGTGAAGTCTTCCTGGTGAATTGTACCTGTGACTAAAATGTAGTATCCATCCGTGTCTCTTATAATTTTCTTTGGTTTGAAGTCCCCTTTGTCTGATAGCATAATGGCTACCCCTGCCTGTTTTCTGCTTCCATTTGCTTGTAGAATCGTTGACCAGCCTTTTATTTTTAGAGCGTGCCTATCTTTTGTGGTGAGATGGGTTTCCTGCAGGCAGCAGATTGATGGATTGTGATTTTTAATCCAAGTTTGTAATCTGTGTCTCTTGATCGGAGAATTAATTCCATTAACATTTAGTGTTATAATGGAGAAATTATTTTTGATTCCAGACATTTATTATGTTTAGTAGATATTGCTTCACTTTTAATGGTGTTATACTTGCCTTCTGTTCTCCTGAATATGTCTGTTGTTTTCTTCACGCTTGAGTATCATTTCTAGCAATTTTTGAAGGCCTGGTTTGGTGGACATGTATCCCTTCAAGTTGTCTTTGTGCTGGAAGAATTTTCTTTCTCCCTCGATCATGACTGATAGTTTTGCAGGGTAAATCAGCCTGGGTTGACATTTTTGCTCATTGATTACTTGAAGTATGTCTCTCCAAGCTCTTCTTGCTTTTACTGTTTGGAATGAGAAGTCATTTGTTATTTTAATAGGTTTACTTTTAAATTTCTCCCTTGAAGCTCTCAGCACCAGTTCTTTATCTTGAATGTGGAGTGTTTTAACTATTATTTGCCGTGGCGTGCTTCTGTTTTGGTCGTATCTGTTTGGGGTGCAGAATGCCTCTTGTATATAGATGGGCCTCTATTTTTTTTAGATGAGGAAAGTTTTCCTTGATAGTCGTTTGAAAAATTTCCTCAGGGGTGGTATTTTGAGATTCTTGCTCTGGTATGCCATGAATACACATGTTAGACTTCTTCAGGGTGTCCCATACCTCTTGGATATTTCTCTCAAGTATCTTTTTGGCTTTAACAACCCCTTCCATTGAGCTGGTTAGTACTCTCACTTTATCTTCAAGGTCTGAAATTCTGTTTTCTGCTTCGTTAGTTCTGTTGATAAGACTCTCTGTAGAGTTCTGTGTTGAAGATAACTTGTCTTGTAGCTCAGTTTTAAACTCTGCTTGAGTCTGCTTTAACTGCTCTATGCCAGTTTTTATTTCTTGCACTGTTTTTCTCAACTCCTCCAAGTGTCTGTTGTGTTCCTCTTCAAAGTGATTGATTCGATTATGTAATTCCTCCCTGATTTCCTCTTTCATAGTATTGAACATGGTAATGATCATATTTTGAAAGTCGTCATCCTGGGTCAGGCTTTCTTGGCCATTTTCCATGGGTTTGTTCTTGTTGGAGTCTAACCTTATGGGATTAATTCCTTCAGTGGGAAATTTGTTTACTTGAGTGTTGCTTCTCATGGATTTGCACTTTGACTTTGGCATTGTCGTTTTAACTCTTAAGATCTTTCAATTTCACTAAACTAATTATTTGGCCTGGGGTTCTGGGGGTGGGCATGGATGGAGCTTACCTAGGTCGCGGATGAGTCCCGGCTGGACCACGCGTGTGTCCCAGCAGGAGGAGCGGGGTGGGGAAGGGAGGATGGGGGCGTCGGCGTGGAGGTATTTAACCCGAGGGGAGCTGGGGCAGGCCCGGGCGCAGGGGGAGGTCCTCCTCGTCCCTTGGCCCTGCTGCGCGGCTCCCGGCTGGATGGTGGGTTAGGAGCTGGGTCCCTTGGGCTGACCTGGGGTTCTGGTGGGCAGGTGCGGGCAGAGCTTCCCTAGGTCGCTGGATGAGGCCTGGCTGGACCGCACGCATCCCAGCCAGAGAAGCGGGTGCGGAAGGGCCATTGTTAAGTTATTAACTTGTGATGTTTCTATTTTTTTGATATAGGCATTAAGAGCTATGAACTTACTCTTAGGACAGCTTTCATTGTGTCCCAAAGATTTTGATAAGATGTATTTTCATTTTCCTTCACTTCCAGAAAATTTTGAATTTCTTTTTTAATTTCTTCCTGAATCCAATTCTCATTCAGCATCATAGTGTTTAGTTTCCTAAATTTAGAGTATTTTCCGTTGTTTGTTGTGTTGTGGATGTCAAGCTTTAGCCCATTGTGGTCTGATAGACTACAGACTAGAATTTCAACTTTCCCATGTATGTGGAGATTTGATTTGTGGGCCAATATGTGATCTATTTTGGAGAAAGTTCCGTGTGCTGCTGAGAAAAATGAGTATTCTTTTGTGTGTGCATGAAAAGTTTGATAGAGATGAGTAAGGTCCATATCAGTAATGGTTTGATTAAGTTCCAATGTGTCTCTGTTACATATTTGACCTGTTGATCTAACCCATGTGGAAAGGGCAGTGTTGAAATCCTCAGTTGTTATTGTTTGGGGATTGATTTCTCACTATAGATGCTGTAGCTTTTGCTTAATGAATGTGAAGTGGCCTGTATTAGGTGAATATATGTTCAGTATTATGATGTCTTCTTGGTGAATTGTACCTATGACTAAAATGTAGTATCTATCTGTTTCTCTTATGATTTTTTTTTGGTTTGAAGTCCACTTTGTCCAATAGCATATTGACTACCCCTACCTGTTTCCTTGTTCCTTTAGCTTACAGAATTTTTTGACCAGCCTTTTATTTTTAGGATGTGCTTATCTTTTGTGGTGAGATGAGTTTCCTGAAGGCAGCATATTGATGAGTTTTGATTTTTAATTCAAGTTTGTAATCTATGTTTCTTAATTGGTGAGTTAATTGCATTCACATTTAATGTTTTGATGGACAAATTATTTTTAATTCCAGACATTTTTATGTTTAGTGTCTTTTGTAAGTGTATTTTTTGGCTTTTAAGTTTTGGTGGTATTACACTTCCCTTATGTCCTTCTGGATACACTTGATTTTTCTTTGAGCTTGAATATCACTTCTTGCATTTTTCAAAGGCCTGGTTTGGTAGACATCTACGCCTTCAAGTTTTCCTTGTGCTGGAAAACTTTTCCTTCTCCCTCAATTATGACAGATAGTACTGCCAGGTATGTCAGCGGGTGGGTGGGCAGAAAGGTCAGAGGTGCTGGTGTCAGCAGAGTTAACCTTGGTACCTGTGATGTAGCCTAGGAGTCCTCCCCAGCCTGGAGCTGTGCCTGCTTAGACAAGCTGGTCAGAGGAGCTGGGATGAGTGGGTTACCTGGGGCTTAGATGGTGAGCAGGGTGTGTTTACCTGAGGCACAGTGTGTCCTCGCTGGACTGCGAGTGTCCTGGGTGGGTTGGCAGGCAGAAAGCTATCCTGATCCTTTCAATTAATAATCACTATAGATTAACTTTTCCATATAGCAACCTGCAAATCATATAAAACTTCAGAATCTATACAACTCACCCTCACTTATCACCAAAGTACTAAATCACAAAAGTGCACTACCATACTAGTATTCACCTCCTGTGTACTAAACCTGTCTTAACTGATATACTAACAGTCTAATACCACCATCCAGGAAATAATAATAACAACAAACAAACAAACCCAATTTCAAGGCAAACACTAATAATAACTACTCGAAGTAATATCAGCTTAATCAGTTCCATCAAAAACACACGAAAACTGAAAGGTCTTAAGAGACAAAACAACAATGCCCGAATCAAAGTACAGATCCATGAGAAACAAAACCAAAGAACAAATCTTCCACCAAAAGAATTAACCCCACAATGATAGATTTGAAACAGAAAAATTTACAGAAAATAGCCAAGAAAGCCAGGCCCAAGATAACCACTTTCAAAGCATGATCATTACCATAATCAATACTATGAAAGAAGAAATCTGGGAGAAGTTAAATAGCCACATCAACCACTTTGAACAGGAACACATCACACACTTGGAGTAGTTGAGAAAAACAGTTCAAGAAACAAAAATAGACATAGAGCAGTTAAAACAGTCTCAAGCAGAGTTTGAAATTGAACTAAAAGACAAGCTCTCTTCAGCCCAAAACTGAACATAGAGTCTTATCAGCAGAACTAACAAAACAAAATAGAATTTCACATCTTGAAGACAAAGTGGAAGTACCAACCAGCTCAATGTAAGAGGTTGTTAAACCCAAAAACATACTTGAGAGGAATATTCAAGATTTATGGGACACCCTGAAGAAGCCTAACATGCGCATTCATGGAATACCAGAGCAAGAATCCCAAACTACCACACCTGAGGGAATTTTTCAAATTATCATAAATGAAAACTTCCCTCAACTAAAGAGAGGCCCATCAAAATACAAGAGGCATTCCGCACCCAAAGAGATATGACCAAAATAGAAACTTGCCACAGCAAATAGTCAAAACACCCCACATTAAAGACAAAGGAAAGGTGCTGAGAGCTTCAAGGGAAAAAAAAAAGTCACTTTTAAAGGTAAACAGTAAAATAACAAATGACTTTTCAACAGAAACAGTAAAAGCAAGAAGAGCTTGGACACATGTACTTCAAGTGTTAAATGAATCAAAAATGTCAACCCAGACTGATGTACCTGGCAAAACTACCCATCACGATTGAGAAAGAAAAGTTTTCCAGCACAAAGACAACTTGAAGGCATACATGTCTACCAAATGAGGCTTTCAAAATATACTAGAAATGATACTCAAGACTGAAGAAAAAAACAAGCATATCCAGGAGGACAGAAGAGAAGTATAATAACACCAAACCCTAAAAGCCAAATAATACACTTACAAAAGCCACTAAACATAAAAATGTATGGAATTGCAAATAGATTCTCCACCATAAAATTAAATGTCAATGGAATTAACTCACCAATCAAGAGACACAGTCTACAAACAAGAATTAAAGATCACTAACTATCAATCTCCTGCCTTCAGGAAACTCATCTCACCACAAAAGATAGCCACATCCAAAAAATAAAATTATTGTCCAAAATTCTGCAAACTAATGGAACCAGGAAACAGGCAGGAGTAGCCACTATGTTATCAGACACAGTGGATTTCAAACCCCCCAAAAAATCATAAGAGACACAGAAGGATACTACATTTTAGACACGGGTACAATTCATCAGGAAGACTTCACAGTACTGAATATATATGCACCTAATACGGGACAGTCCACATTCATTAAGCAAACCTAAAAGTGTCTAAAATGAGAAATCAGCCCCCAAATGATAATTATTGGGGTTTCAACACTGCCCTCTCAACATGGGATAGATCAACAGGTCAAAATTGTAACAGAGACACATTAGAATTTATCAAACTCTTACTGAAGTAGAACTTACAGATCTCTATCGAACTTATCATCCACGCACCAAAGAATACACATTTTTCTCAGCAACACATGGAACTTTCTCCAATATAGACCACATATTGTGCCACAAAACAAATCTCCACATATACAGGAAAGTTGAAATTCTAGCCAATGTCCTATCAGATCACCGTGGCCTAAAGCTTGATATGCACAACACAACAAACAACAGAAAATACACTAACTCTTGTAAACTATACACTATGATGCTGAATGAGAATTGATTTCAGGAAGAAATTAAAGAGGAAATTCAAAATTTCCTGAAAGTGAATGATAATGAAAATACAACTTACCAAAATCTCTGGGACACAATGAAAACTGTCCTAAGAGGTAAGTTCATAGCTCTTAATGCCCACATAAAAAAATAGAAATGTCCCAGATAAATAACTTAACAATGCAGCTCAAAGCGTTAGAGACACTAGAGCAATCTGATCCCAAAAGTAGAAGAAAGGAGATTAGCAAAATCATGGGAGAAATATCCAAAATTGAGATAAGGAAAATGATACAGAGAATCAACCAGTCACAAAACTGGTTCTTTTGAAAAAATCAATAAGATTGATACACCCCTAGCTAAATTAACGAAGAGCAAGAGAGAGAAAACCCAAATTCACAAAATTAGAAATGATAATGGAGTTATTGCTACCGATAACCAAGAAATTCAGATAATTATAATGTCATATTTCATAAACTTACATTCTGTGAAATTTGACAACACAAAAGAAATAGATGAATTCATAAGTAAGCACAACTTACCTAAATTGAATCAGGAAGTTTTGAATTATTGAAATAGTTGAATAACATATGAGTAAATCAATGAAGTAATCTCGAATCTTCCCACCAAAAAATGTCCTGGACCAGATGGATTCAGCACAGGTTACTACCAAAAATTTAAGCAGCTAATAACACCAATAATCCTTAAACTGTTCCATCAACTATCAGAGGAAGAAACACTACCAAATTATTTCTATGAAGCTAATATAATCTTAATCTCAAAACTTAATAAAGATACACTTAAAAAAAAGCTATAGGGGGCTGGAAAGGTGGCTCAGGGGTTAAACCTCAGCCTTGCAGGTGGAATGTTGTGAGTTTGGGTCATAGACCCCATGTATAGATGCTGGGCGTAAGCGTGGGCGATCTGCATTTCTTGTCCTTGTAAAGTAGAGCCTGTGAATCCCAGGGCAGAGTAAACAAGGAGGAGGTGGAGGCAGTCCGTGTTGGTTCCCGAATTCGCCCATGGTTCTACACACACATACACACACATACATACACATCTGTGCACCCACACACAGGCTCAATTGAGAAAATAGTAAGAAAACTATAGGCCAATCTCTTTGATGAACACAGATGCAATGATTCTAGAAAATGTCATAGCAAATCAGATTCAAAAACAGAAAAAGATCATTCATGAGGATCAAGTAGGCTTTATCCCAGGCACACAAGGTTGATTCAACATACGCAAATCAACAAATGTAATTCACCATATAAACCAGTCTAAAATTCAAGACCACATGATATTCTCGATAGATGCAGGAAGAGCTTACGCTCAATATATGCAGAAAAAGCTTTTGACAAGATCCAACAGCCTTTTTTTGAGCAAAACCATAGAGACAGTTGGAATGGAAGGAACCTTTCTCAATATAATAAAAGCTGTATACAACAAGCCAATAGCAAGGATTACACTCAATGGGGAAAAACTTGAAGCATTCCCACTTCATTCAGGAAATAGACAAGGCTCTCCACTCTCAACACTTCTATTCAATATTGTCCTTGAAGCCTTAGTTTTAGCCATAAGACAAGAAAGGGAGATAAAACAAATTCGAATCAGCAATGAAGAGATCATGTAATGTCTATTTGCAGATGACATGTTCATATACCCGAATTATCATAAAAACTCCACCAGGAAATTCCTGGAGCTAATACAGAACTTCAGCAGTGTAGGAGGATACAAAATAAATGTTCCAAATTCAGTGGCATTCCTATATGTCCACAATGAAAGAAGTGAAAAAACCCAAGAGAAACAATCCCATTTACTATAGCCCCTAAAATAATGAAATACCTTGGAATAAACCTAACCAAGGAAGGAAGAGACATTTACAATGAAAACATTAAAATGCTAAAGAAAGAAATTACAGAAGACAGCAGAAGGTGGAAAGACCTCCCATGTTCTTGGATGGGCAGAATCAATATCATAAAAATGATCACCCTACCAAAGGCAATATACAGATTCAATGCTATACCAATCAAAATTCTAAACAATTCTTTAAAGAAGTTGGGGCTGGAGAGGTGGCTCAGGGGTTAAGCCTCCGCCTTGCAGGCGGAGGGTTCTGAGTTCGGATCCCAGATCCCACGTATAGATGCCAGGCGGAAGCGGGGACGGCCTGTGCTTCTGGTCCTGGTAGGACGGAGCCTCTGAATCCCAGGGCTGAAGGAGGTGGAGGCGTCCATGGTCAATTCGTCCGTGGTTCTACACATACACAGACACACACACACACACCACACACAGACACACACGTGCGTGAGCACGTACACACACACACACATGCGCACAGTTGAATAAATAAAAAAATAAATAAAGAAGTTGACAAAGCAATCTCACAATTCATATGGAGGCATAAAAGACCCAGGATAGCAAAAAAAATCCTGAGTAACAAAAACATTGCTGGACCAAACCTTAGTCTATACTACAAATCTATAGATATAAATCCAGCCTGGAACTGGCTTCAAAATATACACACATATCAATGGATGAGGGTTGAAAACCCAAATATAAGCCCAAACAATTACAGTCATTTGATCTTTGAAAAGGGGCCCAAAATATCCAATAGAAAAAGAACAGCATCTTCAACAAGTGGTAAAATTAAAAGTACCCATATTTCTCATCATGTACAAGACTTAATTCCAAATGGATCAAGGACTTCAATATAAGGCCAGATAGTATAAAAACCTTAGTCAAAAGGGTAGGGAACTCCCTGGAACTGATTGGACTAGGCCAAGCAGTTCCTAAATGGAAATCCTAAATGGATCCCATCAACAGATGGGATCTTATGAAATTAAAGAGCGTCTGTTCAAACAAAGAGATTGTAACTGGAGCACAAAGGCAATCCACAGAATGGGAGAAAATCTTCACTAACCACATATCTGACAGAGTTCTATTACAGAGTGTACAAAGAACTCAGAAAACTAAACACCAAGGAAACAAATGGCCCAATTAAAAAATGGGCCTTGGAACTTAAAAGAAACTTTACCAGGGACGAAATTAAAATGTCTAACAAATATGTTTAAAAATGCTCCACATTGGGCTGGAGAGGTGGCTCAGGGGTTAAGCCTCCGCCTTGCAGGCGGAGGGTTCTGAGTTCGGATCCCAGATCCCACGTATAGATGCCAGGCGGAAGCGGGGACGGCCTGTGCTTCTGGTCCTGGTAGGACGGAGCCTCTGAATCCCAGGGCTGAAGGAGGTGGAGGCGTCCATGGTCAATTCGTCCGTGGTTCTACACATACACAGACACACACACACACACCACACACAGACACACACGTGCGTGAGCACGTACACACACACACACATGCGCACAGTTGAATAAATAAAAAAAAAATAAAGAAGTTGACAAAGCAATCTCACAATTCATATGGAGGCAGAAAAGACCCAGGATAGCAAAAAAAATCCTGAGTAACAAAAACATTGCTGGACCAAACCTTAGTCTATACTACAAATCTATAGATATAAATCCATCCTGGAACTGGCTTCAAAATATACACAGAGATCAATGGATGAGGGTTGAAAACCCAAATATAAGCCCAAACAATTACAGTCATTTGATCTTTGAAAAGGGGCCCAAAATATCCAATAGAAAAAGAACAGCATCTTCAACAAGTGGTAAGATTAAAAGTACCCATATTTCTCATCATGTACAAGACTTAATTCCAAATGGATCAAGGACTTCAATATAAGGCCAGATAGTATAAAAACCTTAGTCGAAAGGGTAGGGAACTCCCTGGAACTGATTGGACTAGGCCAACAGTTCCTAAATGGAAATCCTAAATGGATCCCATCAACAGATGGGATCTTATGAAATTAAAGAGCGTCTGTTCAAACAAAGAGATTGTAACTGGAGCACAAAGGCAATCCACAGAATGGGAGAAAATCTTCACTAACCACATATCTGACAGAGTTCTATTACAGAGTGTACAAAGAACTCAGAAAACTAAACACCAAGGAAACAAATGGCCCAATTAAAAAATGGGCCTTGGAACTTAAAAGAAACTTTACCAGGGACGAAATTAAAATGTCTAACAAATATGTTTAAAAATGCTCCACATCCTTAGCCATCAGGGAAATGCACATCGAAACTTCCCTGAGATATCTTCTCACCCCGGTCAGGATGGCAAAAATCCACAATACAAACAACACCAAATGGTGAAGTGGATGTGGAGAGAGGGGAACTCTCCTACATTTCTGTTGGGAATGGAGGCTCATACAACCACTCTGGTGAGCCATCTGGCGACTCTTAAAGAAGGTAAAGATTGAAATGCCATATGACCCTGTTATTCCACTTTTGGGAATAACCTCCCATACAGAAAATACACCTTGATAGCACAAGCATGACCATGTTCAAAGCAGCAATGTTTATAATAGCAAAGTCATGTAACCAAGCCAAATGCCCTAGAGTAGGGGATTGGATAAAGAAAATGTGATACACTTATTCAATGGAATACTACTCAGCCACCAAAAATGATGAATTAATGTGATTTGCCAGGAAATGGATAAAATTTGAAAAAATTATATTGAGTGAAGTATACCAGATACAGAAAATTAGGAGCTGTATGTACTCCCTAATTGATGGATCCTAGTAACATACCCACTTAGTGACACACTCAATAATATATCTCTTTAATACCTACAGTAATTGCAAAGATTATAAGCAGGTAGGGAAGGGGAAGGAGGGCACTGCCAGCAACAAGGAGAGAGGGGATCATGCTACAGCATAGAAAATAGTGATCACCATCAAGGATTGCTTGTAAGTAATGAGACATCTGGTTAATCTCACAGACTTTCCTTACTGGTCACTTGTATCTGATCTTGTATGATCTCACCAGAAAGGGAGGGCATAGAGTCTGGCAGACAGAAGGTAACCATCCTACAAATGGGAGACTGACCACCCCTCACCGCTGTCTCCTACTCTTATTCCATCTATCTTTGAATCTACTCTTACAATAAGAAGCTATTTTAACAGCCTTTTATCTCTGGCCAGGGGGTGACATCCAATACCCATCAGGATGGAGCCAAGGGGCTGTGCAGGAGCAGCAAAACTGAAAAACATTCAACAAATCATAATTCAGAAAATCAGAGACTCTACATCAACCACTTGGAACCAGCCAAGCTTAATCTTCCCCATCCTAAAGCTCAGGGAGTGGTAAGATTGTAAGAACCTAAAGATGGGGAGGAGCAATGATATGCAAGATATTCCATACAAGTTAGGGCCGAAGTAATCATAATAGGACTTTGCATGACCTGTGCAATGACCAACATATCATTGAACCGCCAAAGTTTAGCAAGGATCACAGTCACTAGGATCCTTAAAGGCAAGGGATTAACAGCCACAATAATGTTCCTATACTTAAGGGGAAGACAAAAAGAGCTATAGCCAATGACACTGAGTTCTTACATCTCATCAGAGAGCAGGACTCAGAGGGAAGTATGACATGCACAGTGAAGGATGATCCAGAATGGGGGGGGGCACTGGAAAAAATGGAGGGAGGGGGGAAAGGAAGGGGAAAATGAGGTAGGGAACAAGATGGTCCAGGGAAGTGTGGAGGGAAGGAGGGAGGATAGGAGGGGAATGCGGTACTTATCAGCTTTGTATGAGTGGAAAAATAAATAAAAAAATGAAGTTAAACCTATTAAATAAACAAATGATTTTTCAATGGAAACAGTAAATGCAAGAAGATATTAGGGAGATGTACTTCAAGTATTGAATAAGAAAAAAGTTCAACCCAGGGTGATATACTTAGCAAAACTATCAGTCATGATCGACGGTGAAAGAAAAGATTTCCAGCATAAAGACAACTTGATGGCTCAAATGTCTACCAAAGCAGGCCTCCAAAAATGCTAGAAAAGATACTCAACCTTGAGGAAATAATGAGCATATCCAGGAGCAAAGAAGGGAAGTATAATACTTCTTTTTTATTTTATTTTTTATCAATTCTTCCACTCATACAAAGTTAATAAGTACCCCATTCCTCCATGGATCCCTTGCTCTTGTGGAAGAAAAGAAATTTTTACAGAAATTGTGACAAATAATGAAGTCATGACTAACAGCTTGGTAGTCAGCAGTTTCCAGAGTTCTAAAAACAAAAGTCTAATATGGGTGGCTAGACACTGAAAATATCTCCACTCTCAAGTTCCCTGTGAGAAGGCCAGATCCCAAACCACCCAGACCCAGATACTAGATCACCCAGACCCCCCCCAAGTTGGTTCCAGGAATCTTCCCCTTCAAGGTCTTGGAGAAATATTTTCAGTATGTGCAGATGCCGCCTAAGCCCGCTTGAACCTTCCCCACACAGAACTCCGGGATATGCTCCCCCTCTTAAGGTCTAGTACGTGCAGCTATGCCAAATACCGCCAAAGCCTTTGTATTATTATTGTAACTAATATGATAGCCAATAATTTTATAACATTATGTAACCTCCCGGAAGGAGGGTATAAAAGGTGTATGCTTCTTGAGCTTGGGGTCGTCTCTCCCCCTCGTGTATGGGGCAACCCCTGCTCACTGGAATAAAATCCTCTTGCTTTTGCATCGAACCCATGTCCATGAGTATTCTGTGGGGGTCCGCTTCCTGGCTTAGGGCCATTAGGTCTAACACTCTTTCCCCCTTTCCCTTTCCTTTCCTCTCCTCCCTTTCTCCCATTATTTCCCCTTACCCTCCCATTCCTGATCTATCAGGGAAGTATAATACTTCTTAAACCTACAAGCCAAATAATATACTTATGAAAACCATCAAACACAAAAAGTGTCAAGATATTAATAGTAATTTCTCCATTATAATACTAAATATCAATGGAATTAACTTTCCAATCAAAAGACACAAATTAAAAACATAAATTATAAAATACAACACATCCATCTGCTGACTTAAGGAAACAAATCTCACGACAAAAGACAGGCACATTCTAAAAGTAAAAGGCTGGTTAAAAATTCTTCAAGCTAATGGAACAAGGAAGCAGGCAAGGGTAGCAATTATGCTATCAGAAAAAATGTATATCAACAAAGAAAATCAGTAGAGACACAGATGGAAACTACATTTTAGGCATAGGTAAAATTCACAAGGAAGACTTCACTGTACTGAACATATATCCACCTAATATGGGCTCCTCCATAGTCATTAAGAAAATGCTACAATGTCTAAAGGAAGAAATCAACTCCAAAATGATAATACAGTGGGATTTCATACTGCCCTCTCAACATGGGAGAGATCAATATGCCAAAAACTTAAAAGAGACACCCTGGAACTTAATCAACCCTTATTGAAATGGATCTGACAGATCTCCATTGAACTTTCCATCCACACACCAAAGAATACACATTTTTTCTCAGCAGCACATGGAACTTTCTCCAAAATAGATCACATGTTAGGCCACAAAACAAATTTTCACATATATAGGAAAGTTGGAATTTTAGCCTGTACCCTATCAGACCACCATGGTCTAAATGGAAACATCAGAAATAAATAAATAAACAATGCAGCTTAAAGATTTAGAGACACTAGAGCAATCAAATCCCAAAAGCAGTGGAAGAGAGGAGATTAGCAAAATCGGGGAGAAATATGTGAAATTCACATAAAGAAAACAATACAAAGAATCATTCAGCCAAAAAGCTGATTTTAGAAAAAAATCATTAAGATTGATACACTTCTTGCTAAATTAACCAAAATAAAGAAAGAGAGAAACCCCAAATTAACAAAATTAGAAATGAAAATGGAGTTTAGCACAATTGATGTGCAAGAAATGCAGAGAATTATAAGGTTATATTTCAATAACATATACTTGGTGAAATTTGATAAGAAATGGAAGAATTGCTCAGTAAGCACACTTTACCTAAATTGAATTATGGAGTTTTGAATTATTTAAATAGTCCTATAATGCATGAGGAAATCAATGAAGTAATCTTGAATGATCCCACCAAAAAATGTCCTAAACCAGATGGATTCAGCACAGAATTCTACCAGATTTTTAAGGAACAACTAACACCAATACTCCTTAAAATGTTCCATCAAAATGTGAAGGAAGGAACACAGCCAAATCCTTTCTATGAAGCTAATACCATACTAATCCCAAAACCCAATAAAGACACACTTAAAAAAGAAATGTATAGGCCTACCTCTTGGATGAACACAGATGCAAAGATTCTCAACAAAATCTTAGCAATTTTGATATAAAAATATATCAAAAAGATGACTCACTGTGATCTAGTCTCTTTTAATCCAGGCACATAAGGTTGGTTCAACATATGCAAATCAATTAATGTAATCCATCATATAAACCAATTCACAGTCCAAGACCACATGATACTCTGCATAGATGCAGAAAAAGCTTTTGACATGATCCAACATCCTTTTATGATCAAACCCCTACACACAGTTGGAATGGAAGGCACATTCATCAATATAATCAGAGGTGTATTACACAGCAAGGATTACACTCAATGGGGAAAAACTTGAAGCATTCCTGCTTTGATCAGGAACTAGACAAAGCTGTCCACTCTCACTACTCTATTCAATGTTGTACTTGAAATTTCAGCTGACTGTAAGAGAGGGAGATAAAATTGGCAAGAAAGAAGTCAAGTTATCTCTATTCACAGATGACATGATCACATACCTGAGTGATCCTAAATACTCCAGCATGAAATTCCTGGAACTAATATAGAAGTTCAGCAGGCTCACAGGTTACAAAACAAGTGTACAAAAATCAGTGGCCTTACTAAACGCCATGGATGAAAGTAGTGAAAAAGCCCCAAGAGAAACAATCCCATTTACAATAGCCCCTAAAAAATGAAAGACCTTGGTATAAACCTAACCAAGGAAGTGAAAGACCTTTACAATGAAAACTTTATTTTTTTTCACACAAGAGATTTATTTCAAGAGTAGAGTGACTGTCCCAGCACAAGGGGATGGAAAAGCAGGGGGAGTTGTCTTCAGCTTATATACAGTAAACTAGGGAGGCATTAGGGATGCGAGCTAGGCAACAGACACTTGAGTTTTTACCTTGTAAGAAAAGAAAGAGTCCAGTTATCTGAAGAATGTACCAGGGAGCTGGAGCCTGCCAGCAGGAACACATACAGGAGGAGAGAAAAGGGGGAGATCGTTATCTTGGGTGCAGAGAAGAGCACTTATGTGCCTGGAGGCACCTCTTTATGAAATGGGGCCATTTTGTCCAGGAGGGAAGGGTCACTACATGATGCAGAAGCTCAACACTTTCCTTATCCAGTTTTCTAAGGATTCCTCTCTCTAGATAGCCTGCCAACAACCAGCTCACTCAAGGACCCAAAATGTGGACAAATGCAACTCACACCTCAGATGGTATAATCATGAAGAAAGATTCATTTACCCAAGACTCTTGCCTGACTGGTTGTTGAACCTTTGATTTCATTTTCATTCCTGAACCTGGGTAGAACCAGACTCCATTTTCTTGGATGTCTGAATCTTCATGCATGTTCCTTCCATTCAGACACTTATTCATAGGTCAAGTTGGAGGTGGTCAAGGATGAGTTGAGGGATCAAGCAGGTAGCCTTGGTCTAGATTCAGTCCTGAAATGCTTCTCAATTTCTCCAAATTTTGCAAGATTCTTCATTCACCTATGATGCATATTGTCAGGTATTGGACAATGACAATGAAACCTTTTTTTCTCTCTTCTTTATGAAACTGAAGCTCTCTTTTCTCTGATCCGTAGTGTAGAAGATTATTGCTAGGAGTTATACTAATAGAAAAATTTTATACATTTTTTATTATTATTTCAGCTCATACAAACTTAATGGGTACACCAGTTCCCTCCCTCCCTCCTCCTCCCCCCCCCGTACCCCTTGCTCCTCCTCCCCACTCCCCTCCCTTCCCATCCCCCAGTGCCTCCCGCCCCAATTCTCAGAGAGTCCTTTCTTGTGCATGCCTGATTTTCCTCTGGGCCCTCCTCTCCGATGATGTACAAGGACCCAGTGGCCTTTCCCTAAACACTTTCCCGTGTTCCCCTTAGGTATAGAAACACTGCTGTGTCTGCCAATCCCTTGCCTCCAAACATCTTGGTGCCTTTAGCAGATGCTGGACTTTGTGGGGTCAATAGTGTGTTGGACAATGCGCAGGGCATGTAAAGTCCAATTATGATTGCTTCAGCCCTAACTTGTATGGAGTATCTTACATATCATTGCTCCTCCCATCCTTTTGCTCTTACACTCTTACCGCCCCCTCTTCCGCAAATTTCCCTGAGCTTCAGGATGGGGAGAGATTAAGATGACCTAGTTCTAGGTGGTTCATATAGATTCTCTGAACTTTAAAACTCTAAAGAAAGAAATTACATAGGAATTCATCCATTTATTTTCTGTTGTCAAATTTCAGAGTATAAGTTTTTGAAATAGGATGTTATAATTCTCTGAATTTCTTTGGTATTGGTACTGATAACTCCATTTTCATTGCTAATTTTGTTAACGTGGGTTTTCTCTCTCTTGCTTTTGGTTAATTTAGCTAGGGGCGTATCAATATTACTGACTTTTTCAAAGAAACAGCTTTTTGACTGGTTGATTCTCTGTATCATTTTCCTTATCTCAATATTGGATATTTCTCCACTGATTTTGCTAATCTCCCCTCTTCTACTGGTTTTGCATTGGATTGCTTTAGTGTTTCTAAGGTTTTAAGCTGAATTGTTATTTATTTGTGATGTTTCTATTTTTTTTGATGTAGGCATT
Source organism: Typhlomys cinereus (assembly GCA_023101885.1). Lineage (NCBI taxonomy): Eukaryota > Metazoa > Chordata > Mammalia > Rodentia > Platacanthomyidae > Typhlomys > Typhlomys cinereus. Next base: position 3,083,469 of record JALPQD010000098.1, read on the forward strand.
AAGAGCCATGAACTTATGAACTTACCTCTTAGGACAGCTTTCATTGTGTCCCAAAGATTTTGATAAGTTGTATTTTAATTATTGTTCACTTCCAGGATATCTTGAATTTCTTTGTAATTTCTTCCTGAATCCAATTCTCATTCTACATCATAGTGTTTAGTTTCCAGGAGTTAGTGTATTTTCTGTTGTTTGTTGTGTTGGAGATGTCAAGCTTTAGACCATCGTGGTCTGAGAGTGTACAAGCTAAAATTTCAATTTTCTTGTATATGTAGAGATTCTTTTTGTGGCCCAATATGTGGTCTATTTTGGAGAAAGTTCCGTGTGTTGCTGAGAAAAATGTGTATTCCTTGTTGCGTGGATGAAAAGTTCGATAGAGATCTGTAAGTCCATTTCAGTATGAGTTTCATTAAATTCTAATGTGTCTCTGTTAAGTTTTTGACCCATTGATCTATCCCATGTTCAGAGGGAAGTTGATTTCTCACTTTAGAACCTGTAGGGTTTGCTTAATGAACGTGGAGGAGCTCATATTAGGTAGGTGCATATATGTTCAGTATTGTGAAGTCTTTCTGGTGACTTGTACCTGTGAATAAAATGTAGTATCCTTCTATATCTCTTATAATTTTCTTTGGTTTGAAGTCCACTTTGTCTGATAGCATAATAACTACCCCTGCTTGTTTCCTGGTTCCATTAGCTTGCAGAATTTTGGACAAGCCTTTAGTTTTAGGATGTGCCTATCTTTTATGGTGAGATGAGTTTCCTGAAGGCAGCAGATTAATGGGTTATGATTTTTAATTTATGTTTGTAATCTGTGTCTTTTGATTGGTGAGTTAATTCTATTGTCATTTAGTGTTATAATGGAGAAATTACTTGTAATTATGGACACTTTTTAGGTTTAGTGGCATGCATAAGTGTGGCTTTTAGGTTTTGGTGGTATTATACTTCCCTTCTCTCCTCCTGGAAATGCTTGTTCTATTCTTCAAGGTTGAGTATGTTTTCTAGCATTTTTTGAAGGCCTGGTTTTGTAGACATGTAAGCCTACAAGCTGTCTTTGTGCTGGAAAGCTTTTCCTTCCCCTTTAATCATGACTAATAATTTTGCCGGTTATATTAGCCTGGATTGACATATTTGGTCATTCAGTACTTTAAGAACGTCTCTCCAATCCCTTCTTGCTCTTACTGTTTCTGTTGAGAAGTCATTTGTAATTTTAGTAGGTTTATATTCAAGAGTGCCTTTTTTTCATTGAAGCTCTCAAAACCTTTTATTTTTCTTTAATTAAGAGTGTTTTGATTATTATTTGCCATGCTGTGCTTCTATTTTGGTCATATCTGTTTGGAGTGTGAAATGCCTCTTGTATTCGATGTGCCTCTCATTCTTTACATGAGGAAAGTTCTCATTTATGATAATTTGAAAATTTTCCTCAAGTGTGGTATTTTGGCATTCTTACTCTGGTATTCCACGAATGTGCATGTTAGGCTTCTTCAGGGTGTCCCATAACTCTTGAATTTTCCACTCAAGTATCTTTTTGGCTTTAACAACCTCTTCCATTGAACTGGTTAATTCTCCCACTTTGTCTTCAAGATCTGAAATTCTATATTCTGCTTCGTTAGTTCTGTGGATAAGACTCTGTTGACTTCTGGATTGAAGATAACTTGTCTTTTAGTTCACTTTTAAAGTCTGCTTGAGACTATTTTAAGTGTTCTATGTCTATTTTTGTGTCTTCACCTGTTTTTCTCAACTCCTCCAAGTGTCTGTTATGTTCCTGTTCAAAGTAGTTATTTAACTATGTAGTTATTTAAAGTATGTTCCTGTTGATGTAGTTATTTAACTCTTCCTGGATTTCCTCTTTCATAGTATTGATCATGGTAATGATCATGCTTGAAAGTTGATTTCTTGTGCCTGGCTTTCTTGACTATTTTCTGGAATTTGTTCTGGTTGGAATCTATCATTATGGGGTTAATTCTTTTGGTAGGAGATTTGTTTTCTCAGTTTTTGTTTCTCGTGGATCTGTACTTTGACTTTGGCATTGTTGTTTTGTCTCTAAGACCTTTCAGTTTCTGTATATTTTTGACTGATCTGAATTAGTTGTTGTTACTGCTCTTGGGCAGTTATTATAGTGTTCGCCTTGGAGTTGGGTACTCTTGTCTGTTTTTATTGTTATTTCCTGATGACGCTATTAGACTGTTAGTACATCAATTAAGTCAGGTTTAGTAGAGAGGGAGTGAATATTATAATGGTAGTGTATTTTATGATTTAGTACCTTGGTTATTTGGGAGGGTGAGTGGTATATTTCCTGAAGTTGTATATGTTTTAGGGGTAGCTATATGGAAAAATTAATAATTTAATTTGATTAATAATTGAAAGGAGCAGGATGGTAAAAGGGCTTTACCTATCTTTGGGCTGGATGCTCATAATCTCTCTCATGTGATTGGATGATTTTAGAGGACTTCAGATGAATGGCCTTTGTCCCTAGATCTTTGCTTGGGTTTTCTTTGGACTCTTTTGAATTCTGAGGAGCGATGTGTCTTCCCTGGACTGCAAGTATCAGGGTGGGTGGAGAGGGCAGAGGGGCTGATGGAAATGGCAGCGTTTTTCACTGAGACTCGGGATGTGGCCTAGTGCCCACCAAAGCCTGGGGCAACCTGGATGCTGCTCATGCTGGCTGCTGGGAGGAACTGAGATGAGTGGGTGACCTGGGGGCTGGTGGTATGAGAAGCAGTATGTCCTCCCTGGACCATGAGCCTCCTGGGCGGGCTAAAGGGCAGAGGGCAGTCTGGTGATTTTTTTTTAAAAGTTAAAGATTGAAATGCTACATGAATCTGCTATTCTACTTCTGGGAATAATTTCCCAGAAAGCGAAAAATTCTCCTCAACTGCACAAGCAGGACCATGTTTGTAGCAGCACTATTTATAGTAGCAATGTCAAAGGAACAAAACAAATATACCCAACAGTTGATGAGTGGATAAGGAAAATGAGGTACATTTATATAATGCAATATTACTTAGCCATCAAAAATGATGAATTAATGAATTTTCCAGGAAATGGATTGAATTAGAAAAAATTATATTGAGACTTTCCCCACCGGCCCAGGATGTGTGCAGTCCAGCCGGGACTCACTGCGACCTAGGTAAGCCCCCCCCCTACCGGTCCAGCCTGGACTCATGGTGACCTAGCTAAGCTTCCCCCGCCCACCCCCAAACCCCAGGCAGACCACTGGTCCCAGCACCTTCCACCAGCCAGCTGGAGCAGGAGCTGCTCCAGGCCAAATAATTCAGTTCAGTGAAAAACGCATAGAAATTGAAAGAACGTCTATAAGAGTGAAAAGGACAATGCCAAGCCAAAGTGCAAATCCATGAGAAACAAAACCCAAGCAAACAAACCTCCCACTGAAGGAATTAATCCCATAATGGTAGACTCCAACCAGAACAAACCCACGGAAAATAGCCAAGAAAGCCTGACTCAGGATAATGACTTTAAAAACATGATCATTACCATGTTCAATACTATGAAACAGGAAATCCGGGAGGAATTAAATAACTTCATCAATCACTATGAAGAGGAACACAACAGACACTTGGAGGAGTTGAGAAAAACAGTTCAAGAAACAAAAACAGGCATAGAGCAGTTAAAACAGACCCAGAACTCAACAGAGTCTTATCAGCAGAAAAAAGAAGCAGAAAATAGAATTTCAGACCTTGAAGACAAAGTGGGAGTATTAACCACCTCAATGGAAGAGGTTGTTAAAGTCAAAAAGATACTCGAGAGAAATATTCAGGAGTTATGGGGCACCGTGAAGAAGCCTAACATGCATATTCATGGAATACCAGAAAAAGAATCCCAAAATACCACACCTGAGGAAATTTTTCAAACTATTATCAAGGAAAACTTTCCTCATCTAAAAAAAGAGAGGCTCATCCATATACAACAGTCATTCGGCACCCCAAACACATATGACCAAAACAGAAACTCGCCACAGCAAATAATAGTTAAAACACTCCACATTCAAGATAAAGAAATGGTGCTGAGAGTTTAAAGGTAAACCTATTAAAATGACAAATGATTTCTCAACGGAAACAGTAAAAGCAAAAAGAGCTTGGGCAGACGTACGTCAAGTATTGATTGAGCAAAAATGTCAACCCAGGCGGATATACCCCACAAAACTTTCTGTCATGATCGAGGGAGAAAGAAAAATTTTCCAGCACAAAGACAACTTGAAGAGATACATGTCCACCAAACGAGGCCTTCAAAAAATGCTTGAAATGATACTCAACTTGAAGAAAAAAAAACAGGCCTATCAGGGAGAAGAGAAAGGAAGTATAATCACACCAAAATCTAAAAGCAAAACAATACACTTCTAAAAGCTACCAAACATAATAAATGTCTGGAATTAAAAATAGTTTCTCCATTGTAACATTAAATGTTAATGGAATTAACTCACCGATCAAGAGACACAGATTACAAACTTGGATTAAAAATCACAATCCATAATTCTGCTGCCTGCAGGACATCTATCTCACCACAAAAGACAGGCACATCCTAAAAATGAAAGGCTGGTCCAAAATACTGCAGGCTATTGGAATCAGAAAACAGGCAGGGGTAGTCATTATGCTATCAGACAAAGTGGACTTCAAACCAAAAAAAATCATAAGAGACTACATTTAAGTCACAGATACAATTCACCAGAAACACTTCACAACACTGAATATATATGCACCCAATACGCTCTCCCCACACTCATTAAGCACACCCTACAATGTCTAAAGTGAGAAATAAATTCCAAAACGATAATTCTTGGAGATTGCAACACCACCCTCTCAACATGGGATAGATCAACAAGTCAAAAACTTAACAGAAGCACTTTGGAGCTTAATCAAACCCTTACTGAAATAGAGCTTACAGATCTCTATCGAACTTTTCATCCACACACCAAAGAATACACATTTTTCTCAGCAGCACACGGAACATTCTCCAAAATAGATCAAATATTGGGCCACAAAACAAATCTCCACGTATACAAGAAAGTTGAAATTCTAGCCTGTACACTCTCAGACAACCACAGCCTATGGTTGACTTCCACAACACAACAAGCAACAGAAAATACACTATCTCCTGAAAACGTAACACTATGGTGTTGAATGAGAATTGGCATCAGGAAGAAATTACAAAGGAAATTCAAGATTTTCTGAAAGTGAACGATAATGAAAATACAACTTACCAAAATCTCTGGGACACAATGAAAGCTGTCTTAAAAGGTAAGTTCATAGCTTTTAATGCCTACATCAAAAAATAGAAACATCACAAATAAATAACTTAACAATGCAGCTTAAAGCTTTGAGACACTAGAGCAATCTGATCCTAAAAGCAAAAAAAAAGGGAGGAGATTAGCAAACTCATTGGAGAAATATTCGAAATCAAGATTAGGAAAATGATACAGAAAATCAACCAGTCAAAAAGCTGGTTATTTGAAAAAATCAATAAAATTGATAAACCCCTTGCTAAATTAACCAAAAGTAACAGAGAGAAAGCCCAAATTAACAAAATTAGAAAAGAAAATGGAATTTTCACTACTGATTCCCAAGAATTCCAGAGAATTATAACATCATATTTCAAAAACTTGTACTCTATGAAATTTGACAACACAAAAGAGATGGATGAATTCTTAAGTAAACACAACTTACTGAAATTGAATCAGAAAGTTTTGAATTATTTAAATAGTCCTATATCATATGAGGAAATCGAGGAAGTAATCTTGAAACTTCCCACCAAAAAATGTCCTGGACCAGAGGGATTCAGCTCAAAGTACTACCAGAAATTTAAGGAGCTAATAACACCAATACTCCTTAAACTGTTCCATCAAATAGCAAAGGAAGGAACACTACCAAATTCCTTCTCTGAAGCTAATATAGTCTTAGTCCCAAAACCTAATAAAGATACACTTAAAAAAGAAAACTATAGGCCAATCTCTCTGATGAACACAGATGTAAAGATTCTCAATAAAGTCTTAGCAAATCAGATTCAAAAACATATCAAAAAGATCATCCTCAGGGATCAAGTAGGGCTTATCCCAGGCACATAAGGTTGGTTCCACATACACGAATCAATAAATGTATTTGACCATATAAGCCAGTCCCAAGTTCAAGACCACATGATACTCTCAATAGATGCACAATAAGTTTTTGACAAGATCCAATAGCCCTTTCTGATCAAAACCCTGAAGAAGGGTGGAATGGAAGGAACCTTTATCAATATAATAAAAGCTGTATACAACAAGCCAACAACAAGGATTATATTCAATGGGGAAAATATGAAACATTCCCAATTTGATCAGGAACTAGACAAGGCTGTCCACTCTCACCATTTCTATTCAATATTGTACTTGAAGTCATAGCTGAAGCCATAAGATAAGAAAGGGACATAAAACGGATTCAATTCATAAAGGAAGAAGTCAAGTTATGTCTTTTTGTAGATGACATGATCTTATACCTGAATGATACTAAAAATTCCACCAGGAAGCTCCTGTAACTACACAGAAGTTCAGCAGGGTGGCAGGATACAAAATAAATGTACAAAAATCAGTGGCCTTCCTATATGCCCAGAATGAAAGAAGTGAAAAAGTCCTGAGAGAAACAATCCCATTTACTATAGTCCCTAAAAAAATGAAATACCTTGCTATAAAACTAAACAAGGAAGTAAGAGAAATTTATAATGAAAATTTTAAAACCCTAAAGAAAGAAATTGCAGAAGACATCAGAAGGTGGAAAGACCTCCCATGTTCCTGGATTGGCAGAGTCAACATCAAAATATGACCATACTACCAAAGGCAATATACAGATTCAATTCTATACCAATTAAAATTCCAAAGCAATTCTTCAAAGAAGTTGACCAAACAATCTCAAAATTCATATGGAGGCACAAAAGACCCAGGATAGCAAAAGCAATCCTGAGTAACGAAAAAAAGGCAGGAGGTATAACCATAACAAAACCTTAGTCTATACTACAAATCCATAGTTATAAAAGCAGCTTAGCATTGGCTCGAAAATAGACAAAGATCAAAGGATAAGGGTTGAAGACCCAGATATAAGCCCACACAACTACAGCCATTTGATCTTTGACAAAGGGGCCCAAAAAATCCAATGGAAAAAGAAGAGCATCTTCAACAAATGGTGGTGGCAAAGCTGGATATCCCATACAGAATATTAAACCTGGACCCGTACTTGTCACCATGTACAAGACTTAATTCCAAATGGATCAAGGACATGGATATATGGCCAGAGTCTATAAAAACCATATTTGAAAGGGTATGGAACTCCCTCAAGCTGATTGGGCTAGGACAACAGTTCCTAAACGGACATCCAACAGGACAGTCACCACAACCAACACTCAACAGATGGGATCTTGTGAAATTAAAGAGCTTCTGTTCAGATAAAGAGATTGTAACATGAGCTCAAAGGCAACCCACAGAATGGGAGCAAATCTTCACTAACCACATATCTGGTAGAGCTCTGCTGTCCAGAGTGCACAAAGAACTTAGAAAAGTAAACACCAAGGAAACCAATGGCCCAATTAAAAATGGGCCTTGGAACTTAAAAGAAACTTTACCAAGGACGAAATTAAAATGTCCAACAAATATCTTTAAAAATGCTCCAAATCCTTAGCCATCAAAATCAAATGAAAATCAAAACTTCCCTGAGATATCATCTCACCCCGGTCAGGATGGCAAAAATCCACAATACAAACAACACCAAGTGATGGAGAAGATGTGTAGAGAGGGAACTCTCCTACGTTGCTGGTGGGAATGCAAGCTCATACAACCACTTTGGCGAGCCCTCTGGCAATTCTTAAAGAAGTTAAAGATTGAAATGCCATATGACCCTGCTATACCACCTTTGGGAATAACTCCCCATACAGCAAAAATTCACCTCGATAGCACAAGCAAAACCATGTTCACAGCAGCACTGTTTACAATAGCAAACTCATGGAATCAGCCCGAATGTCCAACAGTTGATGAGTGGATAAGAAAAATGTGATACATTTATACAATGGAATACTACTCAGCCATCACAAACGATGAATTAATGCAATTTGCTGGGAATTAGAAACAATTATATTGTGTGTAGTATCCCAGACACAGAAAATTAATCACCGTATGTACTCCCTAATAGGTGGATCCTAGTACCAAACCCATATAGAGACACTCAAAGACAAATCTCTGTAATACCTGCAATAATTGCAAAGATTATAAACAGGAGGGATGTGGAAGGAGGGCCCCACCAGAAACAAGGAGAGAGGGGACCATGTTACAGCAGAGAAAACAGGCCACCATCAATGACTGCAGGTAAGTAATAAGACATCTTTATAAGTTCACAGGCTTTCCTTCCTGATCATTTTCAACTAATGGAGTATGATCTCACCAGAAGGGGAGGGCATATAGGCTGCCAGATAGAAAGTAAGCATTTTGTAAATGGGTGATTGACCCCTCTCTCTCCACGGTCTCCTACTTTTATTCCATCTACCTTTGAATATACTCTTATAACAAGACTCTAATTTAACAGGTTTTTATCTCTGGCCAGGGGTGACATCCAATACTCATCAGGATGGAGCCAAGGGCATTGCAAGAGCAGCCAAACCGAAAAAAAAATCAACAAACCATAATTAAAAAATCAGAGACTCTATATCAACCACTTGGAACTGGGCCAGCCTAATCTCTCCCCATTCTGAAGCTCAGGAAAATTTGCGGAAGAGGGGTTGGTAAGATTGTAAGAGACAAGGATGGGAGGAGTAATGATATGCAAGATACTCCACACGAGTTAGGGCTGAAGCAACCATAATATGACTTTGCATGACCCGCACTATATCCAACACATTCTTGACCCCACAAAGTCTAGCATGAACTGAAGGCACTAGGATCCTTAGAGGCTAGGGACTGACAGTCCAGTAGTGTTCCTAAGCTTAAGGGGAACACAGGAAAGGGTTCTGGAAAATGCCCCTGGGTCCTTGCACCTCATCAGAGAGGAGGAACCAGAGGAGAGTTTGGCATGCACATTAAAGGAGGCTCTGGGGATTGGGGAGGGAAGGCACTGGGAGGTGAGGAGGGAGGGGGAAGAGGAGAGGGAGCAGGGGGTTTCGGGAGAGATGGAGGGAGGGAGGGGACCAGTGTACCTGTTAAGTTTGTATGAGCGGAAATAATAATACTAATACTAATAATAATAATAATAATAAATTATATTGAGTGATACATCCAAGACACAGAAAATTAAATATCTTATGTACTCCATAATTGGTGGATCCTAATACCAAATCCACTTAGTGACATATTCAGAGATAAATTGCTATAATACCTATAGTAATTGCAATGATTTAAACAGTAAAGGGGAAGGAGTGCTCCCCCCCCAGAAATAAGGATAGATTGGATTATGCTTTAGTAGAGAAAATAGGTCACCATCAAGTATTGCAAGTAATGAATGAGACATCTGGTGAAGCTCACTATCACTTTTCTTCCTCATCACTTGCAACTGAGGAGTTTGATCTCCACCAATCATGGAAGGAATAGAGACTGGAAGATAGATGGTAACTATCCAGCAAATGGGCCACTGATCCCCCTCACTAAATCTCCTCTTACAGTAATATCTCCATTTAAACTGCCTTTTGTGTTTGGTTAGGAGGTGACCTCCAATACCAATCAGGATGGAGCCAAGGGGCACAGGAATAGCAAAACTGAAAACAACAACAATCCATAATTCAGAACAAAAAGACCTTACATTAATCACCCGGAACCAGACAAGCCAAATCACTCACATCATAAAGCTCACGGAAACATGTGTATGAGGGGGCAGCAAGAGGTAAGAGCCTAAAGATGGGGAGGACCAATGATATATAAGAAACTCCACACAAGTTAGGGCAGCAGTAGCCATAATCAGACTTTGCATGACCTGCACAATGACTGACATGTCAATGACACCCAAACTCTAGCATGGATCACAGGCACTAGGATCCTTAGAGGCAAGGGATTAACAGTCATAATAGAGTTCCAATACTAAAGAGGAGCCTGAAGAAGGGCTCTGGGCAATGCCACTGAGTCCTCATACCTCACTAGAGTGGAGGACTCAGAGGGAAGTTTGACATTCACACAAAAGGCTGCTCTAGGGAATGGGATGAGGGAAAGGGGAAGCATTGGGAGAAAGGGAGGGAGGAGATTGAAAGGAAGGGGAAATGGGTGGGAGGGTGCAAAGGGGATTGAGGTAGAGTGGAGTAAGGTAGAGGACTGGGATACCTACTGAGCTTGAATGATTGGGGAAAATAAATAAATAAATAAATTTATTTTTTTAAAAAAGAATTATGTGGAGCTGGAGAGGTGGCTTAGGGGTTAAGCCTCTGCCTTGCAGGCGGAAGGTCCTGAGTTCGGACCCTAGACCCCACGTATAGACGCCAGGTAGAAGCGGGGGCTGCCTGCATTTCTGGTCCTGGTAGGGCAGAGCCTGTGAATCTAGGGGCAGAGCAAACAAGGAGGAGGTGGAGGTGTCCATGGTGGTTCCCGAATTCGTCCGTGGTTCTACACACACAGACACACACATACATACATACAAACGCACACACATTCACAATTGAATTAAAAATAAAAAAATTAAAAAATAATTATGTGCTACAATAGGTTTCAAAGTCATTTAATCTGTAGTGTTTGCCTAGAAGTTTAAATGACAATAAAATGAATATGAAGACAGCATTGAATGCAGAGAACCACTTCAGAGCCAAATGCAGAAAATAAGTGACTCGACTCCCTAAACTGGATATCCTCATGTCTCTCTATCCCAATGTTCTGGGAAACTGTGAAAGAGAAGGTGGTAGAAATATCATGGATGCAATGTAGGGAGTAGTAGTGTTAATTAGTATCTCATGGACATGACAGGGCTACTGCACAAGTGAACACTCTGTACTGTATCTTCTTCCACAATATATGCACCAGAGTTGGCCTGCACACATTTTATCATGGAAGAGGGAAGGCCTTGTGAAATCAGAGACTTTGGAGGATTAATGCAATGTTAGGGGGAATGAGAGCAGTTTTCTCAGTGGTATATCCACTGATATATCACCAATGCTCTAGCAAGTCCTTAGGCAAATAAGAGTATATGCAACCCAGGTAAAGCTCAGTGAAAGGAGTAGTCTATATTGGAAGAAAGTTTATATCGAATAAGTATGTGGGAGATATGAAATCATAGTAAGGGGTGAAAATGACATCAATCCTTTCTATTTTGTGTGGAACTTACAAACAATAAAAAAAGAATTCACCCAGGATTCTTCAAATTTGCCTATTGCTAAAATTCATTACTGAGAAGGAAATGAATTTTGATTGTATATTACCAGGATAGAGACACCTGGAAAACTCAGATTTGCATTTCAATTTGTAGGATGTTATTATTCCTAACGGTTTTACAAATAATTATTGGCATCCTGTGATCACCCAATATAGCACTGATTTCACAAGTTACAAAAGTTTTTATACCATGAAAATGTGGATATTATAACATCTATGAACTCATTGGCCATTCTTCGTGCATTCATTGGAGATTTATGAGAATATCCACAGTTCAGTTTTTCATATGCTGACTTCCCTATTACCTGCTGCGAGAAGATATACAACCACCTCAATGGTGGAGTTCTGAACTATGTGTACTATGTTGAACATCACAAATGTGCTAGTCCTGCAGAAAAAAAACATGAAGATGAAGAAGGTATGGAGTTACCTGTTGCATTGGCAATCTCATTCTCTGGACAGGGGAAGCATTCAAAACAGCAGGTAGCCTTTCCCTCTAGATGAAATTTCCTGAAACCAGGCTTGCAAGGCACACTGCATAAAGAGGTGGGAATCTGAGGAAGAGAAGTTGGATCTTAACAACAGATTGGAATTTAACCTCTTCCTTTCATAACCATATTGTCTTAGTGGAAGACCACATGAGTAAGGTGGTCTTTATTCCCTCTGAGAGACCACTGACAGTGGCTGTGTGGGGTGAAAGGAAATCACATGCTTCAGTGGTGCACTCATTTATACGTCCTCCATGTTCCAGCAAGTGCTCAGCCACATGTGAATGCAGTCACCCAGATGGAACTCAGTGGGCCACACAAGCAAAGACATGAAAGAATGGAGTCTGTCAAAATAAAGGATGCCAGCAAGAGAAGGACAGCGATGGGGTCAAGTAGGATGGAGTAAAGATTACCAAAGTTCATTGTATTCATTCATGGTAGAATGAAAGATAAAATTAGAATTAAGTGAATTATATGGAACCTTTTTAGGCAAATATATGAATCATTGTGCTACATAGGGCCAAATAGTACAAATTGATATAGATTTACTTTACCAGAAATTATTTCACAACAACAAACCATAATTCAGAACATCAGAGTCCTTACATTAATCACCTGGAGCCAGACCAGCCCAATCTCTTCCCATCCTAAAGCTCAGGGAAATTTGCAGAAGAGGGGCAGTAAGATGGTAAGAGCCTAAAGATGGGGATAAGCAATGATATGCAAGATACTCCACACAAGTTAGGGCCGCAGTAACCATAATAGGACTTTGCATGATGTGAGCAATAACTGACATTTCAATGACCCCTCAAAGTCTAGCATGAATCACAGGCACTAGAATCCTTAGAGGCAAGGGATTATCAGTCATGATAATTTTCCCATACTAAAGGGAAGCAGAAGGAAGGGCTCTAAGCAATGCTACTGAGTCCGAACACCTCATTAGAGTGAAGGATGCAGACAGAAGTTTGACATTCACACTAAAGGATGCTCCAGGGATTTAGGGGGGAGAAAAGGGGAACACTGGGAGAAAAGGAAGGAGGGGGATGAAAAAAGTGGAAAAGGCAGGAGGGAGTAAGGGGAACTGAGACAGGGTGGAAGGAGGGAGGGTACTATGGTACCTATTAAATTTTTATGAGTGGGTAAAAGGAAAAATAAAATCTTCCTTTAGTTAAAAAAACAAGAAATGGTTTCAACTCACCTGTACATCTCCCATGGCCCACTCCATCAGGTGTTCATACAAATGTAATTGTTGTCCATTTGGAACATATGAAGAAAATTCTCCTAATTTCACTTTCAGCCCAAGACCCTGTGGGAATTTCCAGTTGATGAGAATGTCATACTCTGCATCCAAGTGTTGCCTCTGATTCAAGATCACTGTGTCTCCCATAGGGTTAGTGAACTGCAGGTTCTTCAGAAAGGCATGGATCTAAAAGATGTAAAACTTGAGCACAAAGCATGTGCTATAAAGAATGAACCTAGTTTCTATAATCTTTCTATTATATGACAATATGTAAGTTGAGGTTTGGTCAGATGACTCATGAGTAGCTTCACTTGAACAAATCCTAGAAAGTATCACCATCTGAGTTAGATGCATGGTACCCATATTGTGGAATGAAAGTACCAACTACTTTATTAATAAGACAGAAAATCAAATTTTACCCTCTTGTTATTTGAAAGTTTTTCTTAAAATGCCACTGACTATGCAGGCTATCTTGTTTATAAATTATTTTTATTCGTTGAAAGTTTCATATAAAATCACAATGGATTAGTCAGTCTTTTCCCTCTCCACGCCCAAACCCTTTCCAATCCACCACATGAAATTTTTTCCAGCCAGAGTCTCTCCTGCTTTGGCTTATTCCTACAATAGTGATCTACTGGGTGCCATCCAGGACACTTGCACTGGCAAGTGTCTGGACATCTCTTGGGGCATGAAAAGCTGACCAGGGATTAACTGTTGAGTAATGTGTTCCCCTTCCATTAGCAGGCTTTAGTCTCCAACAGTCTGTTTGGGTAGCACACGGTACCCTGAGATCCTCCCTCCTGCATAGTGAAATGCTGTGTGGTGTCTAGTCTAATCGATCTGTGCATAGTAGCCCTGTCATGAACAGAGGCAACTGTCTGGCAGTAACACACCCTACTATTCTCCACTTGTGTTCCTACTGATCTCCTTTCCACACAGATCCCCAAACCAATATTTTATGTTCTGTTTGGGGCTCATTAATCCAGAGTCTCTTTAATGCTGCACTTAGGACACCTTTGACAGAGAGAACTATATTTTCTCTCTCTCTCTCTCTCCCTCTCTCTCTCTTCTCTCTCTCTCTCTCTCTCTCTCTCTCTCTCTCTCTCTCTCTCTCTCTCTCCATTTGTCCTGTATGTCTCTATCCCCTCTCTTTTCTCGCAATATAGTTGTATTAATAATATTTTTATTAATGAAATACTTTTCAAAAATGTAACTTCTCTGGGTGATCAATGGATTGAAAAAAAAGTAGAATGAACAATTTTGCAATAACATTTTTTGTTGTATCAGAATATTGGGGGAGTGAATCCCCAAAAGATGGTAATCAAGTATTCAGCAAATGAGAGGAATAACTTTCAGCATACTGTGTTTTGACTGTCCTAAGAGCAACAACCAGGACCTCAGTTAGGACAGTGTTGACAGGATTCCTCGCACCCACTCCTGGAGACTACTTCCTCTTCTTCAGTTGCTTTCTTTCACCCAGCACACAGGATACTTTCTTTGCTCACTTATAGATTTATTGACAAAATACTGGTTTTATCACTGTCTTTTATTCAAAACTATGTCCCTTCCTCTACATTTGTGTTCATATTTCATGCACATGGAATGTTACGTCTGTGGAGGTGACAAATTTGAGGATCCATTGTTGCTAAGTCTAAGGATCATGAATGAGCACACAAGACTGAGCTTATCTGCCTACATTTATGAGTGTCCCACCCATGACACTATTCCCACTGTACCTGCAAGCATGTGATCATTGCTTCCGTATCATTATCATTTGGCTGTATGTCTAGGTGTTGGAGAATCATTTGATGGTGTGCATGGGCCACAGCATACACAGCATTGTATAAATCATAGCACTCATCACTCAGGGCCATATCAAATGTGTGCTGTGGTAACCATTCCAAGGAAGTTTTGGATGAGCAGTTGCTTGGTGTTTCACATTCAGACTCAGAGAGTGAACAGTTAAAATGCATCCACCCCAATCTTGACAAAAAAATGTCCCGTGGCTCTGTAGCAATGTTCCATTTTGGGATATAATCTTTCAGACTTGAAATCTCTCCATGGTGATGTGAAAAAGTGAAATGTCCATGGAATGAGTCAAGGGCGGAAGTTCTTTTCCTTGTGTTGATATACCATTGTGAGGTGGAAACCCAAATTCTCTGTATTCCCAAATATTCCCATCTTCTAATGCTCACTTCTAGGACAGAGTTTGTGTCCCCAAAAGCAATTATAACATTTGCTGATGAAGTCATTATCTGGTTATAATATTTTTCAGCTTTTTCTTGGTATGAGTTCATGTTGTCTGGAATCTCATTCACAAAGGCTAAACAGACTCCATTATTTTGCATGTGTACCCTCAAATCTGAGAGAAATTGGATACCCTGGTCATCATCAGAAATGACTAGCCCGACCCAGGTCCATCCAAAATGAATCATCAGGGAAACCATGGCAAGAGGAAGAAATGTGTCCTTTGTTGCCGTATGATACAAATAAGGAAAGTTGTCACAGTCAATCAGAATGGGATGAAAAGGCCCGTAAGCAATCTGAAACAAAGAAAAGACATGAAATTCAGGTAGAAGACAATTTAAATCAACTTCAAATTCACATCCGAGTTATGTTCAAAACTATTTTTATTTCATAAGAAAATGCAATGTCATCACTTTTGTCTTAATCTTTTATTTCTCCCAAGAACTTATACAAATTTAATGATGACTACGTTTTCCAGAAAATCCCATTTCTTAACCCCTGCTTGCTCTTTTCCAACAAGAATTTGTCACTACTCCTCATTGAGAGGAATGGCCCATAGACCTAGTCACCTTTAACTCTCCTTAGGCATTCTGTAGAATAGAAGAAGACACTGATGATACCCAACCTCACCTGTAGGTAAACCCTGAACTGCATATGTGTTGCCAATCTGGCAGATGTTTTCCATGATGGTCCCGTAAATGTCACTTCACACTTGGCCGCATAACACATGTAATTAGGAAAAATAAAAGCATATTCTGCCATATCAGTTAGATAACTGTTCAAATAGTCATGATCGCAGGAACCAGACATAAATGTAGAATGAAAAGAAACATTGGGTAAAAGGTTGGGGTTTCTGTATATTTCCTCAATGGCAAACATATAGGTCAGAGCATGTTGGTATTTTCTTGATGTCCAGCTGAAAAGAGAACACAGTATTCATTGCATATTGTTCTTAACACAACAACCTTCCCTCAGATATAAAGAACAGTATGTAGTAAGTGAAATTTAGCTGTCAGTTTCCTGTATTGGCAAAAAGTCACCAATTTGTGAAGATGCATCCCTAGTACATCTTCCTGAGTGTCTAGATTTCATCCTCCATTTGTGGAATAAATATAAAACTGAAACAACTAGATGAGTAATCCCTTTCATTCTCCGCTTACACTTTCTCGTTACAGAAATGATACATGTTGCACACCCAACACTGAGAATCAGCAATGAGAGTCAAAGAGTTTATGTGCTCTATTTCACATAAAATTGTGTTTACATTCTGGAAATGATGAAGAAATGTCAAGAGAAATGTAATTCACATTGTCAGGATTATAGGAAGTGGAAATGTAAAACTCTCATTAGTGACAATATAAGATGCTGGAAAAGAAAAATGACTCTGTTTGTTACACTTCTTCCCTGATTGTTGCTTGGGATGTGACTGAGATGTAAGAATTCATTTCTGTCAGTGATACATCCTTTTATAAGAGATGCAAGAACATTTCACTCCAATTGTATTTCCCTCCAATTTGTATGTCAGAATGATAGTTTTGACTTAATGCTGTTAACAGCCCAATTTCAAGACAGAATCCATGTCACACTGTGCCAGAATAAATTTGAAAAGTCTACTAGTGTCCTAGCTGACAGAGATCCTGTCCCTTTAATCAGTTCCATATGCTGTATGCATAGAACACAATAGCATGAAATGCTGTGATGTATCACTGAATATGATCAGTATCTATGGAAGCAAATTGACCAAAAACCTTTGGTACTAAGCTAAGTGACTCTTTGTATAGGTTTGTGTAATCACATGCTCAGATGAAGCATTAGCAGGCACTGAACATTTTTCTGCTGCCCATTGACAAGGAATTCAAATGAGCAAGTGAAACATCTTTCAAGGAAAATAATTGAATATATCACGGAAGAGATCATGGAAGAGGAAGGAGAACTAAAACAGGGAAATTCCTCTCTAGGCTTGAAGCATATCAAAGTAAATCTTGGCTATTTTCCAGAATTGTAGATTGAAAGAATGGGACAGAACTTTTAGAAAGTGTCCATCAACACGACTCTTTGTGTGTGTGTTTCCATGTGTGTGTGTGTGTGTGTGTTTGCATGCTAGAGGGTACCTGAGTGAGTGTGCCTGTGGGAGGCATAAAAATGACAAAGGAATCACCCAGCATTGCTATATGCCCTTATTGCTTTCTTTTATTGTGTACCAGGCTCTGCTATCCAGGCCTATAATTGGAGACTGTCTCTGTTTCCACCTGGCATTTTTGTAAGGAATCTGGATGTCTATACTCAGGTAAGAATCTTCTTGGGAGGCAAAGGCTGCAATCCCTGAGCCAACTCCTCAGCACTCAATGTGCCTGTAATGCCTTGTTCATGCTGGTAAACAGAAAATGAAAGAAATCAAAAAAGCGCTTACTTTAGATCAGGTATGAAAGAGAAATCAACTATTGGTGGGTAGTAGTCAAATGATGTGTAAAGTAGGAAAACACAGTCATTCCGATCATCTCTGTCACTGTCCCCTTCCTGCTTTATCCTCCAGAAACAACTGTGTCCATTGAGACTGCACCAGAAGAGTGGATGCCTCAGAAGCAGGAAGATAAACATCAACATGAGCATCTTTCCTTGTCTTGCAGAATGTCAGTTTGAGTACAAAAGGAACTTGTAGCATCCAAGAGATGAACATATGACACATGTGTATTCATGCCAGTTTCTGGTTTTATTTTTGTAGCTACTGGGAGATGCCAACCAAATCTTGCCATTGTTTACATCAAGCTCATACCATCTGTGCTGAAGTACATTAGATACAGTACCCTGGGGCTAAGCAACTGTGGTCCAGATCCAGGTGACAAAGAGATGATGAAAGCATGTTTTGAACATAGCTTCTTCCTGCCTCAGGTGCCATGAGTTCATTCCTGTCTGTGACTCCAGATGAGGTGATCTGGAACAGAGATGGTCCCAGGTCTGTGTCAACAAGCTTATTCTTTAAACAACACATTTCATCATGTAAGTGGATTTCATCAGAGAATTTGAAGTTAACTTTTGAGAAGAAAGAGTCACAAAGGACCCATATAGTCAGAGCTGTGAGAGACACATACAGCCTTACGTACTCCACTGTCCCAGATAGATGACACTCAGCATGTATCAGAATATTTACTGTGTAGTTCATGTGTCATTTCATAGATTTCCCAATAGCTGCATAACCTGGAGAAACAAGAATCATGCTAAATGCAGAAATTTCCAGAACATTTTGGGGATAACCTTTATATTGTATGCTCTCACTCTTGCTAATCACACTGATGTAGCCCTCAGATATAAATAAATAAACATGGAAACACTTTAAGTGCCAACTGTTACCACAGAGTGAATGACTTGACTATGTTTCATCGTTAATTAGATCATTGTTTTAAATATCAGAGGTTTGCCAAGTAACTATCTACCAGAGACAAAATGCTCAAACCTCTGTTTTCATTTGCATATATAAAAGACATAATTTCCAAGATCAAGGAACAAGTAGGTGAATTAACTAGTGATTTTTTCCTATATTTTGTTCCATAAATGGAAGATAATGTGTTTCCTATGATCTCTCAGAAGACACAGGGAAGTAAGAAACCTCTAAAGTTTACTGTTTTTCTGTTCAAGTATATGTGTGTGTGTGAGTGTGTGTGTGTGTGTGTACCAGAGGACGCTTGAATGTGCATGCTTGTAGAGAGCCAAAGGTATCATGGGAGATTATCTTCCATAATCTTGCCTCTTTACTACTCTACTCTTGAGTCTTTCAGACTCCCCATACCAAGAATTGAAATGCAGGTCACCACTATTTCAGTCCCACTTTTTTACATTTGAATCCAGGATCTGAACTCAGCTCCTTCTGCATATAAGGCAGAAACTTTAATGCTTGAACACTCTCTCAAAACGTTTCTAGGTTTTTCAGAGGATGCTAATCACATGTATGATTTTTCACCCTTGTAGTGCTTAGGGAAAGATAATTAGTTATCAAAGTTATCAGTTTTGTTCATTTTATTACAGTAAGGGATATAGTTACACCATAAATATTTTCATGGATATCCAGAATTTGATACACAGTCACTTTATCAAAGAATCTTAATCCACAAGAACCTAATGTTCTATGTGCAGACTAAAATACCATATATTTTATCAATCGATTGGGAAACAAAACTTTTATTGAGAATTTCACATGTGCAAACAAAATGAGTTTTGGTCCTTGCCCCATCGCTCCCTCTTCTAACCTCCTTTTTCACCTTCACCTCCGTTCACCAATCCAGCTATATCTCTCCCACCTCCCATCCCTCACCATGGGTGGATAACAGGCTCCATTTGGGGCACCGGTGCTAGATCTGGGGAACCAGGTCCCTGTGATAGTGTATTTGTCCTTCATGGGACAAGTTCACACTTGAGGAGGCTCCCTTTTAGTGATCCATAACCTGCAGAAGGATTTCTTTTTGGTGTTTATAAAACACCATTATTACAAAATGGGATCTGAGGGTCTTACGTCCTTGTGTTTTCCTCTTCCTATCTATCATGCTTTTGTGATCCCCTATTTTGTATTTATGGATATGTAATAATAAGTTCACAGAATTTAAACATCAGCTGCTTTTCCTTTCTCATGAACCTCTACTGCATAGTATCACCTTGGCTTCATAGTAAATTCTGTGTTCTTTATGTTTTTAAAAATAATGGAGATGGTGATGATAATGCTCTGTTTGTCTTCTGAAAGTCATCTTAGCTCCACCCATGCACGATGGCATGACTGTACTCTTTCTCTGTCTTCGCCTCTGTCTCTGCATCTGATTCTCCCTTTCTCTCTTTCTCTCTCAAAATAAGTTAATAATCTTCCCATGGCCATAACAATCTTCCAATTCAGATTGACCACGTGGCCTGGCCCAGGAGAAGGCAGCTCAATTTCCCTCACACCCCTTACTATCTAACTCTAGCTTTCTTTCTGTCCCCCACCATCCTGCTAATCATTAAAATAGCCTCCAAGAAATTAATAGTGTCATTGAAACCTCAAAATGGTGACCAGTGACCAATGCCTTACAACGGAAGTCCCTAACAATCTCACAATTCAACAGAAGGAAAACTTTTCAAATAACCATATGATAAGTATCCCATTTTATTTTCCTTTTAACATCAATTGATAACTACCACATATTAAGATTTTGATACAGTGCACACAAAGCCCCATACACCCACCGTTTCATGGTATTAGCCATTCACCATCTCATACCACTAACCATTTACAAGCAGCCATATCTCACACAACTCAAAACACTTTCTACTATATCCACCCTGTTATATCTTCTTAAATCTGTTTCAATACTTTTTTATTCATTTGTTTATTTTTGGTATTTTTTTATTTATTTTTTCCACTCATACAAACTTGATAGCTACCCCATTCCCCTCCCTCCCTCCGCCCCTCCCTGGATCCCCTTGCTCCCTCCTCTTTTACCCCTTCCTTTCCCCTCTCACTACCTTTCTCCCAGTGTCCCCTCCCCCCATTCCTACATCATCCTTTAGTGTGCATGTCAAACTACCCTCTGGGTCCTCCTCTCTGATGAGGTGTAAGGACTCAGTAGCATTGTCTAGAACTCCTTCTTGTGTTCACTTTAGTATAGGAACACTATTGTGGCTGTTAATCCCTTGCCTCTAAGAATCTTAGTGCCTGTGATCCATGCTAGACTTTGGGGGGGGGGTCAGTGATATGTTGGTAATTGTGCAGGTCATGCAAAGTCCTATTATGATTACTTTGGCCCTAACATGTGTGGAGTATTGTGTATATCGTTTCTCCTCCCCATCTTTAGGCTCTTACAATCTTACTACCTCCTCTTCTGCAAATTTCCCTGAGTTTTGGATGGGGAGAGACAAGGCTAGAATGGTTCCAGGTGATTAATGTGGGCCTCTGATGTTCTAAATTATGGTTTATCATTCTATTTTTTTTCTTCTTCCAGTTTTGCTATTCTTGCACCACCATTGGCTCCATCCTGATGGGTATTGGATGCCACCTCCTAGCCAGAGATAATAGTAGACTCAATGGTAGATGGAATAAGAGTAGGAGACCGTGGTGAGGGGGAATTAGTCTCTCATTTGCAGGATGGTTACTGTCTATCTGCCAGAATCTATGCCATCCCTGATTGTTGAGATCAAACCCCATCAGTTACAAGTGGCCAGGAAGGAAAGTCTGTAAGCTTAACCAAATGTCTCACTACTTACTTGCAGCTTATGATGGTGACCTATTTTCTCTGCTGTAGCATGATCCTCTCTCTCCTTGTTTCTGGTGAGGCCCTCCTTCCCCTTCTCTCCTGTTTATAATCTTTGCAATTTCTGTAGATATTAGAGAGATTTATCTTTGAGTATTCCACTGAGTGAGTTTGGTACTAGAATCCACCAATTAAGGACTATAGCTTTCTTTTTTAGTGTATGTTTTTTTGGTTTATTATTATTGAGATGTAGAATTAATACATGTTATAAATGTATTATGGTAATTCAATATTTTTATACAGTGCATAATAACAAAACCTACTTCCTTTGTTGTTTTATTCCGAGTTCTTTTAAATGTTTCTTTTTTTATTTCTTCCACTCATACAAAGTTATAAGTACCAATTCCCCTCTTTCCCTCCACTCCTCCCTGGATCCCCATGCCCCTTCCCTCTTTTCCCCTTCCTTTCCAGCCACCTCCCTTTCTCCCAGTGCTCCCTCCCCCCCATGCCTGGAGCATTTTTTAGTGTGCATGTCAAACTTCCCTCTGGGTCCTCCTCTCTGATGAGGTGTTAGGACTCAGTAACTTTGCCTAGAGCTCTTTCTTGTGTTCCCCTTTAGTATAGGAACACTATTGTGACTGCTAATCCCTTGCCTCTAAGGATCTTAGTGGTGTGATCCATGCTAGACTTTGGGGGGGGGGGTCAAAGATTTGTTGGTCATTGAGCAGGTCATGAAAAGTCTATTATGATTACTTCAACCCTAACTTGTGTGCAATTTCTTGTATATTTCTGCTCCTCCCCATCTTTAGGCTCTTAGGATCTTACCACCCCTCTTCCGCAAATTTCCCTGAGCTTAAGGATTAGGAGGGGAGAGATAAGGGGGGAGGGGTAGAGATTAGGCTGGCCTGGTTCCAGGGGGTTGATGTAGAGTCTATGATGGTTTGTTGATTTTTTTTTCAGTTTGTTGCACCTGCACCACCCTTGGCTCCATCCTGATGGGTAATGAATGTTACCCCCTGGCCAGAGATAAAAGGCTATTAAAATAGAGTCTTATCATAAGGATAGATTCAAAGGTAGATGGAATAAGAGTAGGAGACCACAGTGAGGGGAGGTCAGTCTCCCATTTGCAGGATGTGTACCTTTTATATGCTAGACTCTATGCCCTCCTTTGTGGTGAGATCATACTCCATCAGTTGCAAGTGACCAGGAAGGAAAGTCTGTGAGCTTAACCAGATGTCTCATTACTTACTTGCACTCCTTGATGGTGGCCTATTTTCTCTGCTGTAGCACAACCCTCTCTCTCCTTGTTGCTGGAGGGGCCATTATTCCCCTTCCCTCCTGTTTATAATCTTTGCAATTATGGTAGATATTATAGAGATTGATCTTTGATTGTGTCACTAAGTGGGTTTTGTACTAGGAACCACCTATTAGGGAGTACAAATATTGTTTAATTTCTGGGATACTTCATTCAATATAATTTTTCCTAATTCCATCCATTTCCTGGAAATTTTCATTAATTCATCATTTTTGATGGCTAAGTAGTATTCCATTGTATAAATGTATCACATTTTCCTTATAGACTCCTTATCAATTGTTGGGCATTTGGGTTGATTCCAAGACTTTGCTATTGTAAACAGTGCTGCTATGAACATGGTCGTGCTTGTGCTATCAAGGTGAGTTTTTGCTGTATGGGAGATTATTCCCAAAAGTGGAATAGCAGGGACATGTAGCATTTCAATCTTTAACTCTTTCAAGAATCACAGACGGCTCACCAGAGTGGTTGTATAAGCCTGCATTCCCACCAGCAATGTAGGAGAGTTCCCTTCTTGCCACTTACTCTCTAGCATTTGGTGGTGTTAATATTGGTGTTTGCCATCCTGACCTGAGTGAGATGATATCTCAGGGAAGTTTTGAATTGTATTTCTCTGATGGCTAAGCATGCAGAGCATTTTTTAATATATTTGTTTGACGTACCAATTTTGTCCCTAGTAGAGTTTCTTTTAAGTTTCAAGGCCCATTTTTTATTAGGCCATTTATTTCCTTGGTGTTTAGTTTTCTAAATTCTTTGTGCACTCTGGATAATAGAGCTCTATGAGATAGGTAGTTATTGTAGATTTTCTCCCATTCTGTGGGTTGCATTTGTGCTCAGGGTAAAATCTATTCATGTGAACAGAATCTCTTTAATTTCATAAGATCCCATCTGTTGAGTGTTGGCTGTATCAATTGTGCTATTTGATTTTTGATTAGGAACTGTTTGCCTAGTCCAATCAGTGTGAGGGAGTTCCCTACCCTTTCACCTAAGGTTTTCACAGTCTCTGGTCTTACATTGAGGTCCTTGATGCATTTGGAATTACGTCTTGTACATGGTGACAAATACGGGTCAAGTTTTAATCTTCTGCATGTAGACATCCAGTTTTGCCAGTACCATTTGATGAAGATGCTGTTCTTTTTCCAGTGAGCTTGTATCTGTGCGATCAACCCTTATCCATTGATCTTTGTGTCTATTTTGGAGCCAGTACCAGGCTATTTTTATAACTATGGATTTGTATAATATATTAAGGTTTCGTATTGTGATACCTCCAACAGTGTTTTTGTTATTCAGGATTGTTTTTGGTATCCTGGGTCTTTTGTGCCTCCATATGAATCGTGAGATTTCTTGGTCAACTTCTTTAAAGAATTATTTTGTATTTTGATTGGTATAGCATTGAATATGTATATTGCCTTTATAGGATTGTCATTATTATGATATTGATTCTGCCAATCCAGGAATATGGGACGTCTTTCCACCTTCTGGTGTCTTCTGTAATTTCTTTTTATTTATTTATTTATTTATTTTTACATTTTTTATTATCTCGACTCATACAAACTTAATAGGTACACTGTTTCCCTCCCTCCCTCCTCCTCCCGCCGACCCCTGAATGATGCAAACAGCTCTGTCATGTGGACAGAATTCTCTTGTTTTTCTTATATATACATTTTTATTATTATTTCCGCTCATACAAACTTAATAGGTACACCAGTTGCCTCCCTCCCTCCTCCTCCCCCCGAACCCGATGCTCCCCCTCCCTTCACCCCTCTCTCCCCATCCTCCAGTGCCTCCCCCCCAATTCCCAGAGAGTCCTTTATTGTGCATGCCTGACACTCCTCTGGGCCCTCCTCTCCGATGATGTACAAGGACCCAGTGGCATTTCCCTGAACCCTTTCCCGTGTTCCCCTTAAGCATAAGAACACTACTGTGGCTGTCAATCCCTTGCCTCCAAGGATCTTGGTGCCTTTAGCAGATGATAGACTTTATGAGGTCAATAGTGTGTTGGACATTTCACAGGGCATGCAAAGTCCAATTGTGATTGCTTCGGCCCTAACCTATGTGGAGTATCTTGCAAATCATTGCTCCTCCCATCCTTTTGCTCTTACAATCTTACCACCCCCTCTTCCGCAAATGCTCCTGAGCTTCAGGATGGGGAGAGATTAGGCTGACCTAGTTCTATGTGGTTGATATAGAGTCTCTGAAGTTCTAGATTATGGTTTGTTGATTTTCTTTTGCAGTTTTGCTGCTCCTGCAATGCCCTTCACTACATCCTGATAGGTATTGGATGTCACCCCCTGGACAAAACAACAATGGCCAAGTCAAACTGCAGATCCATGAGAAATAAAACCCAAGAAGACCAATCTCCCACTGAAAGAATTAACCCCTTAATGATGGATTCCAACTAGAACAAATTCACAGAAAATAGCCAAGAAAGCCAGACCCAAGACAACGACTTTCAAAGTATGATCATTGCCATGATTAATACTATGAAAGAGGAAATCCAAGAGGGGTTGAACAACTGAATCAACCACTTTGAACAGGAACACAACAGGCATTTGGAGGAGTTGAGAAAAACAGTTCAAGAAACAAAAATAGGCATAGTGCAGTTAAAACAGTCTCAGGCAGAGTTTAAAATTGAACTAAAAGACAAGCTATCTTCAACCCAAAGCTCAACAGAGAATCTTATCAGCAGAACTAACAAAGCAGAAAATAGAATTTCAGATCTTGAAGACAAAGTGGGACAATTAACCAGCTCAATGGAAGAGACTGTTAGAGCTAAAAAAATACTTGAGAGGAACATTCAAGAGATATGGGACATCCTGAAGAAGCCTAACATGTGCATTCATGGAATACCAGAGCAAGAATCTCAAAATACAACACCTGAGGAAGTTTTTTAAATTATCATAAATGAAAACTTCCCTCAACTGAAGAATGAGAGGCCCATCCAAATACAAGAGGCATTTCGCACTCCAAACAGATATGACCAAAAGAGAAAATTGCCATGGCAAATTATAGTCTTCTGTAATTTCTTTCTTTAGGGTTTTAAAGTTTTCATTGTAAGTGTCTCTTACCTCCTTGGTTAGGTTTATACCAAGGTATTTCATTTTTTTTAGGGCCTATAGTAAATGGGATTGTTTCTTTCAAGGCTTTTTTACTTCTTTCACTCTGAGCATATTGGAAAGCCACTGATTTTTGTACATTTACTTTGTATCCTGCCACCCTGCTGAACTTCTGTATTAGTTCCAGGAATTTCCTTTTGGAGTTTTTAGGATCTTTCAGGTATATGATCATGTCATCTGCAAATAGAGATAACTTGACTTCTTCCTTGTCAATTTGATACTCTTCTATCTCCCGTTCTTTTCTTATGGCTTCAGCTAAGACTTCAAGTACAATATTGAATAGAAGTGGTGAGAGTGTATAGCATTGTCTTGTTCCTGACTGAAGTGGGAATGCTTCAAGTTTTTTTTTTCCATTGGGTATAATCCTTGCTGTTGGCTTGTTGTGTACAGCTTTTATTATGTTGTAAAGGTTCCTTCCATTCCAACTGTCTCTAGGGATTTGATCATTAAAGATTGTTTGATCTCATCAAAAGCTTTTTCTGCATCTATAGAGAGTATCATGTGGTCTTGAATTTTGGACTTGTTTATATGGTAAATTATGTTTATTGATTTGCGCATGTTGAATCAACCTTGTGTGACTGGGATAAAGCCTACTTGATTCAAATGAATGATTTTTTTATTAAAAATTTAATTATACATTTAAAAATTTTTTACCAGTTCCCTCCCTCCCCCCGAACCCCCTCCTCTCCCTCCTCTCCCTCCCCATCCCCCAGTGCCTCCCCCCCAATTCCCAGAGAGTCCTTTTTGATATGTCTTTGAATCCAACTTACTAAGACTTTTCTTTAAAATAATGTATTTATTTTTTCTTGCACATACAAATAAAAGGAACCCCTGTCCCATCCCTCCCTCCACTCCTCCCTGGCCCTCCCTGTTACTTCCCCACTGTGTTCCTTCTTTTCCCCCCTTCCTCTCTTTCTCCCAGTGCCCCCTCCCCCCTCTCTGAAGCATCCTTTAATGAGCATATCAAACTTTCCTCTGGGTCCTCCTTTCTGATGAGGTGTAAGGACTCAGTGGCATTTCCTAGAACTCTTTCTTGTGTTCCCCTTAGGTGTAGGAACACTATTGTGGAGTTAAGCCCTTGATTCTAAGGATCCTAGTGCGTTTAGTCCATGCAAGACTTTGAGAGCTCAATGAAATGTTGGTCATTGTGCAGATCATGCAAAGTCCTATTATGACTGCTTCGGCCCTAACTTGTGTGGAGTATCTTGTATATCATAGCTCCTCCCCATCTTTGGACGCTTACAATCTTACCGCCCCCTCTTCCGCAAATTTCCCTGAGTTTCAGGATGGGGAGCGATTAGGCTGGCCTAGTTCCAGGTGGGTGATATAGAATCTCTGATGTTCTGAATTATGATTTGTTGATTTTTTTTCAGTTTTGCTGCTCCTGCAATGCTCTTCATTCCATCCTGATGGGCATTGTATGTCACCCCCTGGCCAGACACAAAAAGCTCTTAAACTAGAGTCTTCTTAAAAGAGCCCATTCAAAGGTATATGTAATAAAAGTAGGAAACCACAGTGAGGGAGGGGCCAATCACTCATTTGCAAAATGGTTACTTTCATTTTTTAAGATATTTGTTAGACATTTTAATTTCATCCCTGCTAAAGTTTCTTTTAAGTTCCAGGGCCCATTTTTTAATTGGGCCATTGGTTTCCTTTGTGTTTAGTTTTCTAACTTCTTTGTGCACTCTGGATAATAGAGCTCTATCAGATATGTGGTTAGTGAAGATTTTCTCCCATTCTGTGGGTTGCCTTTGAGCTCCTGTTACAATTTCTTTATCTGAACAGAAGCTCTTTAATTTCATCAGATCCTATCTGTTGAGAGTTGGTAACAGTGACTATTGGATGTCTGTTTAGGAACTATTGGCCTAGCCCAATCACCTCGAGGGAGTTCCCTACCTTTTCACCTATGGATTTTATACTCTCTTGCCTTATATAAACGTGCTTGATCTATTTGGAATTAAGTCTTGTACATGGTGACAAGTACGGGTCCAGTTTTAATCTTCTGCATGGGATATCCAGTTTTGCCAGGTCTATTTGTTGAAGATACAGTTCTTTTTCCATTGGATTTTGTGGGCCCCTTTGTCAATGATCAAATGAGTGTAGTTGTGTGGGCTTACATCTGGGTCTTCAATCCTTATCCATTGATCTGTGTGTCTATTTTGCAGCCAATACCAGGCTGTTTTTACAATTATGGATTTGTAGTATAGACTAAGGTTTGGTACAGTGATACCTTCAGCCGTGTTTTTGTTACTCAAGATTGCTTTTGCTATCCTGGGTTTTTTGTGCCTCCATATGAATTTTGAGATTGTTTGGTCAACTTCTTTGAATAATTGCTTTGGGATTTCAATTGGTATATCATTGAATTTGTATATTGCCTTTGGTAAGATGGTCATTTTTACAATGTTGATTCTGCCAATCCAGGAACATTGGAGGTCTTTCCACCTTCTGGTGTCTTCTGTAAATTCTTTCTTTAGGGTTTTAAAGTTTTCATTGCAAAGGTCTTTTACCTCCTTGGTTAGGTTTATCCCGAGTTATTTCATTTTTTAGGCGCTATAGTAAATGGGATTGTTTCTCTCAGGGCATTTTCACTTCTTTCATACTGGGAATATAGGAAGGCCACTGACTTTTGTACATTTATTTTGTATCCTGGCACGCTACTGAACTTCTGTATAAGTTCCAGGAACTTCCTGGTGGAGTTTTTGGGATCACTCAGGTATAGGATCATGACATCTGCAAATAGGGATAGCTTGACTTCTTCCTTGCCGATTTGAATCCCTTTTACGTCCCTTTTTTGTCTTATGGCTTCAGCTAAGACGTCAAGTACAATATGGAAAAGAAATGGTGACAGTGCACAGCCTTGTCTAGTTCCTGCCGATTTACTAAAACTTTGTTGAGAATCTTTGCATCTGTGTTCGTCCACAGTTTTCTTTTTAAGTATATTTTATTAGGTTTTGGCAATAAGCTTCATAGAAAGAATTTGGTAGTGTTCCTTCCTTTGCTATTGGGTGGAACAGTTTAAAAAGTATTGGTGTTGTTCATTCCTTACATATCTGGTAGAATTCTGTGGTGAATCCTTCTCATCCAGGACATTTTTGATAGGAAAATTTCAGATTACTTCATCAATTATAGGACTGTTTAAAATAATTCAAACTTTCCTGATTCAACTTATGTAAGTTGTGCTTAGTTATGAATTCATCCTTTTCTTTTGTATTGTCAAAATACACAGAGTATATGTTTTAAAAATATGATGTTATAATTCTCTGATTTTCTTGGGTATCAGTAGTGATAACTCCATTTTCATTTCTAATTTTGTTAAATTGGATTTTCTCTCTCTTTCTAGTTAATTTACTTAGGATATATCAATCTTATTGTTTTTTTTTTCAAAGAACCAGCTTTTTGACTGGTTGCTTTGTATTGTTTTCTTAATCTGAATTTTGGATATTTCTCTGCTGATTTTGATAATCTCCCCTCTTCTACTGCTTTTGCAATCAGATTGCTCTAGTGTCTCTAAAGCTTTAAGCTGCATTGAAGTTATTTATTTGTAATATTTCCATATTATTGATGCAGGCATTAAGAACTATGAACTTACTACATAGGGCAGCATTCATTGTGTCCCAAAGATTTTGATAAGTTGTATTTTCATTATTGTTTGCTTCCAGGAAATTTTGAATTTCCTTTGTAATTTCTTCATGGATCCAATTCTCATTCAGCTTCACAGTGTTTAGTTTCCAGGAATTAGTGTATTTTCTGTTGTTTGTTGTGTTGTGGATGTCAAGCTTTATACCATGGTGGTCTGATAGTGTACATGCTAGAATTTCAACATTCTGTATATGTGGAGATTAATTTTGTGGCCCAATATGTGATCTAATTTGGAGAAAGTTCCATGTACTGCTGGTGCATGGATGAAAAGTTGGATAGAGATCTGTAAGGTCCAATTCAGTAAGGGTTTGATTAAGTTCCAAAAGGTTTCTGTTATGTTTTTGACCTATTGGTCTATTATCCAATGTTGAGAGGGCAGTGTTGAAATCCCCAAGAATTATCATTTTGGGGGTTGATTTCTCACTTTAGATGTTGTTGGTTTGCTTAATGAATGTGGAATGGCCCGTATTAGGTGCATGTATGTTCAGTATTGTGAAATCTTCCTGGTGAATTGTGCCTGTGACTAAAATATAGTATCCAAATGTGTCTCTTATGATTTTTCTTGGTTTAAAGTACACTTTGTCCAATCAAATAATGGCTATCCCTGCCTATTTCTTGGTTCCATTAGCTAGTAGAATTTTGGATCAGCCTTTTATTTTTAAGTTGCGCCTATCTTTTGTAGTAAGATGATTTTCCTGAATGCAACAGATTGATGGGTTGTGAATTTTAATCCAAATGTGTAATCTGTGTCTCTTGATTGGTGAGTTAATTCCATTAACATTTAGTGTTATAATGGACAAATCATTTTTAATTGTGGACATTTTTTATGTTTAGTGGCTTTTGTAAGTATATTATTTGGCTTTTAGGTTTTAGTGGTATTATAGTTCCCTTATGTCCTCCTGGATATGCTTCTTTTTTTCCATAAAGCTTGAGTATCATTTCTAACATTTTTTGAAGGCCTGGTTTGGTAGACATGTAAGCCATCAAGTTCTCTTTGTGCTAGAAAACTTTTCTTTCTTTCTGGATCATGATTGATAGTTTTGATGAGTCTATCAGCCTGGGTTGACATTTTTGTTCATTTAGTACTTGAAGTATGTTTTTCCAAGCTCTTCTTGCTTTTACTGTTTCTGTTCAGAAGTCATTTGTTATTTTAATAAGTTTATCTTTAAAAGTGACTTGCTTTTTTTCCCCTTGAAAATCTCAACATCTTTCCTTTGTCTTTAATGTAGAGTGTTTTGACTATTATTTGCCATGGCGAGTTTCTATTTTGGTCTTATCTGTTTGAGCTGTGGATGGGCCTTGTATTTAGATGGGCCTCTACTTCTTCAGATGAGGGAAGTTTACATTTATGGTAATTTGAACATTTTCCTCAAGTGTAGTAATAGGGGATTCTTGCTCTGCTATTCCATGAATGCACATGTTAGGCTTCCTCAGGGTGTCCCATAACTCTTGAATATATCTCTCAAGTGTCTTTTGGCTTTACCATCCTCTTACATTGAGTTGGTTAATACTCCCACTTTGTCTTCAAGATCTGAAATTCTATTTTCTGCTTTGTTGGTTCTGCTGATAAGACTCTCTGTTGTCTTTTAGTTCAATTTTAAACACTGCCTGACACTGTTTTAACTGGTCTATGCATATTTTTGTTTCTTGAACTGTTTTTCTCAACTCCTCCAAGGATCTGTTGTGTACCTGTTCAAAGTGGTTGATGCAGTTATTTAACTCCTCCCACATTTCCTCTTTCATAGTATTGACCATGGCAATGATCATGCTTTGAAAGTCATTATCTTAGGCTTGGCTTTCTTGGCTATTTTCTGTAAATTTGTTCTGGTTAGAATGTATCCTTATGGGCTTAATTCTTTTGGTGGGAGGTTTGTCTTCTTGAGTTTCATTTCCCATGGATCTGCACTTTGACTTGGGTATTGTTGTTTTGTCTTTTAAGACCTTTCAGTTTCTGTGTGTTTTTTTTTAATTTTTTTATTATTATTTATTCAACTGTGTGCATGTGTGTGTGTATGTGTGCGCGCTTGTGTGTCTGTATATGTGTAGAACCACGGACGAATTCGCGAACCACCATGGACGCCTCCACCTCCTTCTGCCCCGGGATTCACAAGCTCCGCCCTATCAGGACCAGAAGCACAGGCCGCCCCCGCTTCCGCCTGGCGTCTATACGTGGGATCTGGGATCCGAACTCAGGACCTTCCGCCTGCAAGGCGGAGGCTTAACCCCTGAGCCACCTCTCCAGCCCCAGTTTCTGCGTGTTTTTGACTGAACTGATTAAGTTGGCATTATTACTCTTGGGCAGTTATTACTAGTGTTTGCCTTGGAGTTGGGTATGTTTGTCTGTTATTATTGTTATTTCCTAGATGATGCTATTAGACTGTTAATACATCAATTAAGTCAGGTTTAAGAGACAGGAGGTGAATTTTAGTATAATAGTTCTCTTTTACGATATAATATCTTGGTGATATGTGAGGGTGAGTGGTATAATCCTAAAGTTGTATATGTTTTGGGGGTGGCTATATGGGCTGGATGGGAAGAGTCTCTTTGATGTGATAGGATGATTTTACAGGACTTCAGATATCTGGCCTTTGTCATCTAGAACTTTGTTTGAGTTTACTTTGGACTCTGTTGAATTATGAGAAGCAGTGTGTCTTCCCTGTAGAAATGAATATGATGAACTTTATTTAAATTATGGTACAGATACAATTATGAATTTCTCAGAATAAGGAAGCAAGGGATCCTAAAAGTGTTAATACAGCTATGTGCCAAGATGGAAAGGCTCAGAACAGGAAGAATATTGCCATTCTTCAGACTCAGCTAGTGTCCATACATTTACAATCAGCCATTCACCACAGCACAGAAGAAGATTCATGGCTGGGAGGATCAGTCTCCACTGTTTCCAAGGTGGGTTCTGTATCTCTTCAGGGATCTTAACAAGCTATCTTTCTCTAGCTATTTTCTTTTTTTATTTTCAAACTTCTATTTGAACTATTGGTGACATATTATCTTAAAAATCCTCAAATACCATATACATACATGTGTATATGTGTGAAGGTTAAGGCTAATCTAGATAAGTGTTAAATTCATATTCTTTTTTAATCACAAAAATTCTTGACCTAATCATATAAGCTGAATAGATATCCATGCTACTCTCCCTCCCTCCCCCTCCCCATTGCTCCCATTGCACTATGTCTCACTTTCCCCATTCATTCATACCCCCTTCCTCAGTTCCCACTTACAGGTCCCTCCTGCTTCCTCCCTCCCATCCCCTGGAGCATCTGTTTACTTGAGTGCTGAACCTCCCTCTGAGTCCTACACTAGTGAAGGTTCAGGACTCTGTGGCAGAGCCCTGGGCCCCTTCTTGATTGCCTGCTAGCATGGGAACTCTACAATGATTGTTTAACCTCTTGCCCCTAAGGATGCTACTGTTGGAAGACTTCTTCCCTGTGATCTATGCTGCACTTTGGTGTGATAACATGTCACTCATTGTGCAGGTCAAGCAAAGTCCAATGACATATATCCTACATGTTGCAGCCATGACTTGGGTGGAGTATCTTACAAAGCGTTGGTCCTCCCCATCGTTAGGCTCTTTCAATCTTGCCACTTTTTTTTCCTCAAGGTTCCCTGAGCTTTAGGATAGAAAGAGATTAGGCCGGTCTGGTTCCAGGTGACTATGTAGGGCCTTTGGTTGTCTAAATTATGGCTTGTTATTGTTTTCAGGTTTGCTGTTCCTGCAATGCCCTTGGTTGCATCCTGATTGGTATTCAAGGTCACCTCTTAACCAAAGATAAAAGACTGTTTAAACAAAGATCTCAATATAAGAAGAGACTCAAATGTATATGGAAGAATGGGAGTAGGAAACAGCAGTGAGAGAGGTCAGTCTCTCATTTGCCAGTTGGTTACCATCTAACTACAGGTCTCTATATCCTTCCTGATTGGGGAGATCCAACATGTTCAATCCCAAGTGACCAGGAAAGAAAGTGATGTTGAGCTGAACCACATGTCTTATTACTTACATGAAATGCAGGTGGCCTAATTTCTCTGTTGAAGCATCATCCCCTATCTCCTCTCTTTTTGGTCCTTATTCCCCTTCCCTCCTGTTTATATTCCTTTTTGATTGCAGAGTGTAATTCAAAGATTTACCTTCAAATATGTCATTAAGTTGGTTTGGAACTAGGACCACTTATTAGAGAGTACATACATTTTCTAATTTTCTGTGTGTCTGGGATGCTTCACTCAGCATAATTTTTTCTAATTCCATCCATTTCCCAGAAAATTTCATTAATCCATCCATTTTGTTGGATGAGTAGCATTCCATTGCATAAATGTACATCAATTTCTGATCTACAGAGTGGTGATATAAGTCTGCATTTCCATGTGCTTTGTGGAAATAGAGAAATAGAGAAAATAGAGAAAAAGCTTCACTAACTACATATCTGAGAGAGCTCTATTATCCAGAGTGCACAAAGAACTTAAAAATCTAAACACCAAGGAGACAAATTGTCCAATTCACAAATGGGCCTGGGAACTCTAAAGAAACTTTTCCACCAATGAAATTGAAATGTCTAATAAATATCTTTTAAAAAGCAAACACTACAATGTCTAAAATATAATTCAATCCTAAATCTATAACACTTGGGGCCTTCAATACCATACTCTCAACATTGGATAGATCAACAGGCTGAAAAATCAACAGAGACACATTAATATTAAAGCAACCTCTTACTGAAATGAACTTAACAGATCTCTAACCATCCACTGAAGCAAGAAGGAATACATTCTTCTCATCATCCCATGGAACTTTCTGCAAAATAGACAACATATTGAGCCACAAAATTAACCTGCACATAGGCAGGAAAGTTGAATTTATAGAATGTACCCTGTCAGACAAACACAGTCTAAAGGTTAACATCTGCAACCTAACAAACAACAAAAAACACACTAACTCTTAGAAACTAAACCCTATTGTGCTGAATGAGAATTAGGTGCAGGAAGAAATCATTAAGGTAATCAAAGATTTCCTAGAAGCAAATGATAAGGAAAATACAACATGCCAAAATCTGTGACACAATTAAAGCTGTCCTAAAATGTAAGTTTCTAGCTCTTAATGTCTCTATCAAAAACCTAGAAATATCACAAATAAATAATGTAACAATGCAGCTTAAAGCTTTAGAGACACAAGAGCATTCCAATCCCAAGCTCAGTAGAAGAGAGGAGATTAGTAAAGTCAGGGGAGAAATATCCAACATTGAGATAAGGAAAATGATACAAAGAATCAACCAGTCCAAAAGCTGATTGTTTGAAAAAATCAATAAGATTCATTCACCCCTACATAAATGAACCAAAATCAAGAGAGAGAAAACCCCAAATTAACAACATTAGAGAAGAAAATGGAGTTATTATAACTGATACACAAGAAATTCAGAGAATTATAATGTCAAATTTCAAAAACTTATACTCCATGCAATTTGATAACACAAAAGAAATGGATTAATTCTTGAGTAAGCACAACTCGCCTAATTGAATCAAGAAGTTGTGATTTACTTAAATAGTCTTATAAAAATGAGGAAAGTGATGAAGAAATCTCCACTAACACCACTACTCATTAAACTGTTCCATAAAATAACAAAGGAAGGAACACTTCAAAATTCTTTCTATGAATCTAATATCATACTTATTCCAGAACCTAATAAAGATAAACTTTAAAAAGAAAATTATAGGCCCATCTCTTGGATGAACACAGATGCAAAGATTCCCAACAAAATTTTAGTATATAGGATTCAAAAACATATCAAAAAATCATTCTCTGTGATCAAGTACGTTTTAATCCAGGCACAAATTGTTGGTTCGACATAGGCAAATTAATAAATATAAACAATAATATAATCCAATCCAAAATCCAAGATAACATGATACTTTAGGTAGACACAGAAAAAGCTTTTCACAAGCTACAGCAGCCTTTTATGATAAAACCCTAGAGACAATTGAAATGGGAGAAACTTTACCAGCATAATGAAAGCTGTATACAACAAGCCAACAGCAAGGATTATACTCAATGGGGAAAAACTTGAAGCATTCTTGCCTTGATCAGGAGCTAGACAAGGCTGTCCACTTTCACCACTTATATTTGATATCGTACGTGAAAGTCTTAGCTGGAGCCACAAGAAAAGAAAAGGCGATAAAAGGGATTCAAATCAGCAAGGAAGAAGTATCTCTATTTACACATGACATGATCCTATACATTAGTGATGCTAAAAATTCTACCAAGAAACTCCTCAAACTAATATATAAGTTGAACAGATTGGCAGGGTACAAATTAAACATGAAAAAATCAGTGACCTTCCTATATACCAAGGATAAAAAAGTGATAAGTTTCAAAGAAAACAATCCCATTTATGACAGCCCCTAAAGAAATGAAATACCTTGGTACAAATCAAGCCAATGAAGTAAGAGACTTTTATAATGAAAAAAAATTTTTATTATTATTATTTATTCAACTGTGTGTATGTGCGTGTATATGTGCGCGCGCGTGTGTGTGTATCTGTGTGTGCGTGTGTCTGTGTATGTGTAGAACCACGGACGAATTCGCGAACCACCATGGACTCCTCCATCTCCTTCTGCCCCGGGATTCACAGGCTCTGCCCTACCAGGACCAGAAGCGCAGGCCGCCCCGCTTCTGCCTGGAGTCTATACGTGGGATCTGGGATCCGAACTCAGGACCTTCCGCCTGCAAGGCGGAGGCTTAACCCCTGAGCCACCTCTCCAGCCCTATAATGAAAAATTTAAACACTAAAGAAATAAATTATATAAGATGCCAGAAGGGGGAAGTTCCCTCAATGCTCCTAGAAAAGAATGGCAAAAAATGACCATCCTACCAAAAACACTATACAGATTCAATGCAATACCAATCAAAATCCCCAAACATTTCTTTAAAGAAACTGACCAAACAGTATCAAAATTCATATGGAAACAAAAGTTTCAGGATATCAAAAACTATCCTGATTAAGAAAAACACTTCTGCAGTTATCACTGTAACAAATCTTAATCCAGATTTCAAATCTGTAGTAATATAAAGAGCCTAATACTGGTTCCAAAATATACACATAGATCTATGAATAAAGGCTGAAGAAACAAATATAAACCCTCAAAATTATTGCCATTTGATCTTTGACAAAGGTTCCAAAAAGTTCAATGGAAAACGAACAGCATCTTCAACAAATGGTGTTGATAAAATTGGATGTTCACATGCAAAAGATTAAAACTGTACACATACATATCACCATGCACAAATGTTAATTGCAAATGGATCAAGGAACTTAATGTTGGGCCAGACCTTTCAAAAACCCTAGTTGAAAGGGTAAAGAAATCGCTCAAACTGATTAGGTTAGGGCAACATTTCATAAAGAGAAATCCAATGGCACAGGGACTAGAACCATCACTCAACAAATGGGACCTCATGAAATTAAACAGTTTCTGTTTAGAGAAAGAAATTGAAAACCCATCCAAGAGAAACCCAGGGAACAGGGAAAAATTTTTCACTAACAACATATCGTACAGAGCTCAATTATTCATAGTTCTCAAAGAACTTAAAAAAGGAAACAGCAAGGAGATGAATGGCCCAATTAAGAAAAGAGCCTCAGGGGGCTGGAGAGGTGGCTCAGGGGTTAAGCCTCTGCCTTGCAGGCAGAAGGTCCTGAGTTCGGATCCTAGATCCTCACGTATAGACGCCGGGCAGAGCCTGTGAATCCTGGGGCAGAGTAAACAAGGAGAAAGTTGAGGCGGTCCATGGTGTGGTACACATACACACATGCACACACATGCATACATGCACAATTAAATAAATAATAATAAATTAAAAAAAAAGAAAAGAGCCTCAGAATTCAAAAGAAGCTTTTCGAGGGAAAAAATTGAAATGTCTAACAAATATCTAAAAAAAAATCCTCCTCTTCCATAGCCATTAGGGAAATGCAAATCAAAACTACATGACATATCATCTCACCCTGGGCAATATGGCAAAAATATGCAATACACACAACACCAAATGCTAGAGAGGATGTGGAGGGAAGGGAATTCTTATACATTGATGGTGGGAATGCAGAGTATACAGCCACTCTGATGATCAGTTTCATGATTTCTAAAAAACTTAAAGTTTGAAATGCCATATGATCTTGCTATCCCACTTCTAGGAATAAACAATCCCCCATAATGCAGAAATTCACTACAGTGAGACAAGTACAACCATGTTCATTATAGCACTAATTACAAAAGCAAAGTCATGGAAATAACACAAATGCCCAACAGTTGACAAGTGGATAAGGAAATGTGGTACATTTATACAATGGAATACTACTCAGCCATAGAAAAGATGAATCAATGAAATTTGCTGGGAAATGGATGGAATTAGCAAAAATCATATTGAATAAAGTATCCCAGACACAGAAAATTAAACACCGTTTGTATTCCATACATACTTAATGAAATATTCAAAGATAAATCTGTCCTACTTATTGTAATCACAAAGGTTTATAAATAGTAGAGAAAGTGAAGGAAGGCCCCCCAAAAAAGGAAAACGAGGATCACGTTTCAGCAGACAAAATAGGCCATGATCAAGTATTACATGTAAGTAACAGGACATCTAGTGCAGCTCACTCTCACTTCCCATCCTGGTCATTGGCAACTGAACATGTTTGATCTCAGCAATGTGGGTTGTCATAAGGACTGGCAGATAGATGGTAACTATCCTGCAAATGGGACATTGATCCTCCTCCTTCAGTGCTGTATCCTACTGATATTCTTACATCTACCTTTGAGTCTTCTGTTATATTAAGATCTTCATTTGAATAGTCTCTTATCTTTGGTTAGGAGGTGACCTTCAATACCAGACAAGATGGAGCCTAGGATAGTGCAGGAAAAGCAAAACTGAAAACAACAGCAAACTATAATTCAAAACATCAAAGGCCCTACATTAATCATCTGAAACCAGACCAGCCAAATCTCTCTCCAAACTAAAGCTCAGGCAATCTTGAGGAAGTAGGGGCGGCATGACTATAAGAGCCTAAAAATGGGGAGGACCAACCTAATGCAAGATATTCCACACAAGTTAGGGCTGCAGCAGCCAGGACTGGGCTTTTCCTGACCTGAACAACTGCTGTGTCCATAAAGTCTAGCATTGATCATAGGGGAGAAGATTGCAGGCCATAGGATCCTTAGAGGAAAGGGATTAAACAGTCATAACAGAATTCCCATACTAACCGGGAGCACAAGAAGGGGTTCTGGGCTATGTCACTGAGTCCTAAACTCTCACTAGCGTGATGGATTCAGAGGGAGGTTTGGAGTTCACACAAGAGGATGTTTCAGGGCATGACAGGGAGGAAATGGGAGTCACTGGGATATGGGAAGGGAAAAAGGGGGTAAAGGAAGGGGAAATGTGGGAGAGTTCAAGGGTGGACGACTGGGGATGGGAGGAGTGATGGATAGAGATGGGGGATCTATTGAGATTGTGGGATTAGCAAAAAAGGAAAAAAGAAATTATGGGAGAAAAAAATAAATACAATTTGGTATTGTGAGGTACCCAGTCTGCTCACACTTCTTATATCATCATATAAGCATTTACTTCTGATCCAAGATAGCAAACATCATTCTGTATAATTCAGTAAAAGAATATGCAACTTTTGGTATTTTTTTACCATAAAATTGTGAAGAGATGAAATTGGGAATCACTGTCCTAGGGCAATCTACAGGAAATCATATATTTATTATTTTAATATATATCATTTACTATTATCTTACTCCATGCTTATTTAAAGTGTGCTGGGAATAAGAGAGAAGCATTATGATTTGTTGGTGACATTTTGGTTTCTGCATCAGGAATGGATCAGTGTGTGAAATATGCAGATGATCACTATCCAAACAAAGAGCAGACTCACTGGCTCCTAAGGTCAGTGTCCTTTCTGGCTTATGAAGACCCCTTAGGGATGTCTCTGGCCTGCATGGCCCTGGGCTTCTCTGCACTCACAACTCTTGTTCTTGGGGTCTTTGTGAAACACCGAGACACTCCCATCATAAAAGCCAATAACCGCACTCTCAGCTACATCTTACTCATCTCCCTCATCTTCTGTTTCCTCTGCTCCTTGCTCTTCATTGGACATCCCAACACAGTCACCTGCATCTTGCAGCAGATCACATTTGGAGTTGTGTTCACTGTGGCTGTGTCCACTGTCTTGACCAAGGCAATCACTGTGGTTCTGGCCTTCAAACTTACTGCTCCAGGAAGAAAGATGAGGTTGTTGCTGGTTTCAGGGGCACCTAACTACATCATCCGTATCTGCACCTTGGTCCAACTTATTTTCTGTGGAGTCTGGCTTGTAACATGTCCTCCTTTTATTGACACAGACGTACATTATGAACATGGCCACATCATCATCATGTGCAACAAGGGCTCAGCCATTGCCTTCTACTGTTTACTGGGATACCTGGGCTCTCTGGCCCTGGGGAGCTTCACTGTGGCTTTCCTGGCCAGGAACCTGCCTGACACCTTCAATGAAGCCAAGTTCCTGACCTTCAGCATGCTGGTGTTCTGTAGTGTGTGGGTCACCTTCCTTCCTGTCTACCACAGCACCAAGGGGAAGGTCATGGTGGCAATGAAAGTCTTCTGCATCTTGGCCTCCTGTGCAGGCCTGCTAGGGGGCATTTTTGTCCCAAAATGCTATGTTGTTTTGATAAGACCAGACAGAAATTCTCTCCAAAAGTTTAAAAATTAAAAACAATTCTTGACCCCTTTCAATGTCTAAAATTCTAAAGATTTTGTGAAAAGTTACTATAAAGCCAGAATACGAGGCTATACAACCTTAATTCTCAAATGTGATCCTATAATGTTAATTGTTGATATGTGACACATACTGGTTCCTTGAGGGTGTTTGCATAGTGGGTTTGATATTGTTAGTTTTCCCAATATTTCCTCTACTTATTTTCTGTCATCAGCACTATCATCTGGATGATTTTTGGAAAAAGTGAAAGTGTTTTGTTTATTCTCTGAACTGCAAGGTGTCCCTAGTAATCCAGAGCCCATCTCTGAGCATGAGGAAGAAAGGTGGTAATTTTCATTGTGATGAAATTTAATTGCTGTGAAAACTGCTTATGTAGATAGAGAGAGGACATTCCTCTTATTTCCTGATAAATAACATTTTTTACTAAAGAGAAAAGGAACTTCTGAAAATCACATTTCAATAGATAGTACTGGTGGACAAAAGACAGTTGGGCAATGAATCCTGGGGTCTTGGAGAGAAAGAGAGAGAGAAAATGATGCATAAAGAATATTGTGTAATGGGGGATGGCTTTGTAAAAATATTGCCACTTTTCGACATTTTGCAATGCACACTGAGAATGATGAGATTATAGAATTTGAGTGATTAATATTTATTGTCAACTGGACTGCAGGTGCAGAATCACATAGGAGACACAACTCAGAGTGTGAGTTTAAGGTACTTTCTCAATGGGATAATTGAAATGAACTGTCCCCAAACTAATGGTGGGCAGTACTTTTCCATGGACTGGTGTCTCAGAATGAAGAAAAAGAAAAAACCTTGTTGATTACTTCCAAACATCCCTGTTTTCTTACCAACGGTATGTGTCATGTGACCACGTACTTCACATTCCTGCCACCATACCTTACCTATCATTATGGACAGAATCCTGAAGCTGAAAGGCAAAGTAGTTTTTTCTTTCCTTAAGTTGCTTCTGTCATTTATCTCCTCAAAAATCAAGGACAGTAAATTAAACATGAATTTACTGGTAAAAGACAAGATATGTGGAGACCTTGTCAATGCTGAGATCAAGGTGACTCTGTGCTTACTCAAGCTGTAATTCCAAACAGTGATACATAGTATACTGAACCACTTGACATCACTTAATATTATATTCCTCATTATATGTTTACTTAGTATCTGGGACAAAATAAAACATTTTGCAAACAGAAACCCTCTCTTGCCACAGTGAATTATGTGGGAATTTAGGTGGTCCTGTTCCTTTGGAAGTAATCATTGATGGTCAATACTGGCCAGAGTAAGTGGTCCCTTAGGCATCAGGGGTACCCCTATTGGAATATCACTTAATCTGTAGCAGGTACTCAGGCACATACAAGAACAAATCTCCTCTATGGAACACAATGGTTTCTTACAAAATAAAGTATATTCAGGTAAGAACACAAATATATCTGAGAAGGAAGAGGGCAGATGGGGTAGGCAATATGGGGAGAAAGAAAAACACACTGTAATTTAAAATGGCTTCAATTTAAAAAAGAAAAATAAAATGAAATCTGAAACTCATGGAAGATATTCTCGGTTCCCACAAATAGTTTTGTTTAAATA
This sequence comes from Typhlomys cinereus, assembly GCA_023101885.1. NCBI lineage: Eukaryota > Metazoa > Chordata > Mammalia > Rodentia > Platacanthomyidae > Typhlomys > Typhlomys cinereus. The sequence continues at coordinate 3,125,390 of JALPQD010000098.1, forward strand.
GGGACTTGTAAAGGGTTCAGTTATTACTAATGTTCCAAAATCATCTGCCAAAGGCACATACTAGAATGGTTTTATCCCAAGCCTCTCCTGATCTTGGGTATATGTTACAACAGCCTGGTATTGTGCTCCAGTGCTAAAATGTTTTATTTGCTCTTTTTCTAAAATTTATATTTTATTTACTTATTTAAAAGAGAGTGAGGGGTTGTATTCAATGAATCATTGGTGGAGGTCAGATGACAAGGTTCATGGAGAGCAGCAAAAGCTTGACACCAAGTGGCAGGGATAGAGTTTCTGTGAGAGAAGGTAAAGCTTATAGCTGCAGAGGAACCCAGAGTACTGTTGGAGAAGACAGAACCATGGGACGTATGCTGAAGATGACTGTGAATGGAGATTCAGCCTGGTTCAAGAACTCTGCTTCTTCAACTTCAAGCTGCAAAGAGGAATTGGGCATGCCTAGAATCTTTCTGCGGCTTTGACTGCATGATGAGCAACACAAGATGAACATTGAAGAAAAGGATGCAGTATTTGATTGGTTGGACTTTGATCTTAATTTAAATGTTTTCTTATTACATCAAGATATGTCTGTTTAAATGTTTTATCTGTTTTAAATTTTTTGACTTATTTTGATTTAATACATTCTTAAAGTTAAGAATTTTTGAACTTTTAAAATTTTGGGACTGAAGTTTTTTTTAACATTTTTTTTCTAGTCCTTCATTTTATTTTATTTATTTTTTTACATTTTTTATTATTATGTCAGCTCATACAAACTTAATAGGTACACCAGTTCCCTCCCTCCCTCCTCCTCCCCCCGAACCCCCTGCTCCCCCTCCCCTCACTCCTCCCTTCCCATTCCCCAGTGCCTCCCGCCCCAATTCCCAGAGAGTCCTTTCTTTTGCATGCCTGATTCTCCTCTGAGCCCTCGTCTCCGATGACATACAAGGACCCAGTGGCCATTCCTTGAACCATTTCCCGTGTTACCATTAAGTATAGGAACACTGCTGTGGCTGTCAATCTCTTGCCTCCAAGGATCTTGGTGCCTTTAGCAGATAATAGACTTTGTGAGGTCAATAGTGTGTTGGAAATTGCTCAAGGCATGCAAAGTCCTATTATGATTGCTTCGGCCCTAACATGTGTGGAGTATCTTGCAAATCATTGCTCCTCCCATCCTTTTGGTCTTACACTCTTACCGCCCCCTCTTCCGCAAATGTCTCTGAGCTTCAGGATGGAGAGAGATTAGGCTAGCTTAGTTCTAGGTGGTTGATATAGAGTCTCTGAAGTTCTGGATTGTGGTTTGTTGATTTTCTTTTGCAGTTTTGCTGCTCCTGCAATGCCCTTCACCCCATCCTGATGGGCATTGTATGTCACCCCCTGGCCAGAGACAAAAAGCTGTTAAACTAGAGTATTGTTATAAGAGCACATTCAAAGGTAGATGTATTAAAAGTAGGAAACCACAGTGAGGGACGGTTCTATCACCCATTTGCAAAATGGCTGCTTTTTATCTGCCAGACTATATGCCCTCCTCTTCTAGTGAAATCATACCCCCTGAGTAGTAAATGATCAGGAACGAAAGTCTGTGAACATAATCAGATGTCTCATTATTTATTTGAGTCCTTGATGGAGGCCTATTTTCTCTGCTGTAACATGGTCCCCTCTCTCCTTGTTTCTGGTGTGGCCCCCCTACCCCATCCCTCCAGTTCATAATCCTTGCAATTACTGTAGGTATTACAGAGATTTTTCTTTGAGTGTCTCTAAGTGGGCTGGGTGGGTTTGGTACTAAGAGCCACCTATTAGGGAGTACATATGGTGCTTAATTTTCTGGGTCTGGGATACTTCACTTAATATAATTGTTTCTAATGACATGCATTTCCCCAGCAAGTTCCAGTAATTCATCATTTTTAATGGCTGAGTAGTACTCCATTGTATAGATGTACCACAGTTTCCTTATCCACTCGTCAAATGTTGGACATTTGGGTTGATTCCATGACTTTGCTATTGTAAACAGTGCTGCTATGAACATGGTCGTGCTTGTGCTATCGAGGTGAACCTCTGCTGTGTGGGGGGTTAATCCCAAAAGTGGAATAGCAGTATCATATGGCATTTCAATCTTTAATTTCTTTAAGAATCTCCAGACAGCTTACCAGAGTGGCTGTATGAGCCTGCATTCCCACCAGCAATGTAGAAGTGTTCCCCTCTCTCCACATCCCCTCCAGCATTTGTTGTTGTTTGTATTGTGGATTTTTGCCATCCTGACCAGGGTGAGATGATATCTCAGGGACGTTTTGATTTGCATTTCCCTGATGGCTAAGGAAGTGGAGCATTTTGAAGATATTTGTTAGACATTTTAATTTCATCTCTGGTAAAATTTCTTTTAAGTTCCAGGGCCCATTTTTTAATTGGGCCATTGGTTTCCTTGGTGTTTAGTTTTCTAAGTTCTTTGTGCACTCTGGACAGCAGAGCTCTATCAGATATGTGGTTAGTGAAGATTTTCTCCCATTCTGTGGGTTGCCTTTGAGCTCGTGTTACAATCTCTTCATCTGGACAGAAGCTCTTTAATTTCACAAGATCCCAACTGTTGAGAGTTGGTAGCAGTGACTGTGCCATTGGATGTCTGTTTAGGAACTGTTGGCCTAGCCCAATCAGCTCGAGGGAGTTCCCTATCCTTTCAACTATGGTTTTTATAGTCTCTGGCCTGATATCAAGGTCCTTGATCCATTTGGAATTAAGTCTTGTACATGGTGACAAGTACGGGTCCAGCTTTAATCTTCTGCATGTGGAGATCCAGTTTTGCCAGCACCATTTGTTGAAGGTGCTGTTCTTTTTCCATTGCATTTTTTGGGCCCCTTTGTCAAAGATCAAATGGCTGTAATTTTGTGGGCTTATATCTGGGTCTTCAACCCTTATCTATTGATCTGTGTGTCTATTTTGGAGCCAGTACTAGGCTGTCTTTATAACTATGGATTTGTAATATAGACTTAGGTTTGTTATGGTAATACCTCCAGCAGTGTTTTTGTTACTCAAGATTGTCTTTGCTATCCTAGGTCTTTTGTGCCTCCATATGAACTTTGAGATTGTTTGGTCAACTTCTTTGAAGAATTGCTTTGGGATTTTAATTTGTATAGCATTGAATTTGTATATTGCCTTTGGTAGGATGGTCATTTTTATGATGTTGATTCTGCCAATTCTGGAACAAGGGAGGTCTTTCCACCTTCTGATGTCTTCTGCAATTTCTTTCTTTAGGGTTTTAAAGTTCTCATTGTAAAGGTCTTTTACCTGCTTGGTTAGTTTATACCAAAGTGTTTCATTTTTTTAGGGGCTATAGTAAATGGGATTGTTTCTCTCACGGCTTTTTCACTTCTTTCATTCTGGGCATATAGGAAGGCCTCTGATTTTTGCACACTTATTTTGTATCTTGCCACCCTGCTGAACTTCTCAATTAGTTCCAGAAGCTTCCTGGTGGAGTTTCTGGGATCACTCAGGTATAAGATCATGTCATCTGCAAATAGGGGTAGTTTGACTTCTTCCTTGCCGATTTGAATCCCTCTTATGTCCCTTTCTTGTCTTATGGCTTCAGCTAAGACTTCAAGTACAATATTGAATAGAAGTGGTGAGAGTGGACAGCCTTGTCTAGTTCCTGATTGAAGTGGGAATGCTTCCAATTGTTCCCCATTGATCATAATCCTTCCTGTGGACTTGTTGTATACAGCTTTTATTATATTGATAAAGGTTCCTTCCATTCCTACTGTCTCTAGCTTTTTGATCATAAAAGGCTTTTGGATCTTGTCAAAAGTTTTTTCTGCATCTATCGAGAGTATAATGGGGTCTTGGATTTCGGACTGTTTTATATGATTAATTGTATTTATTGATTTGCTATGTCTAACAAACCTTGTGTGCCAGGGATAAAGCCTACTTGGTCCCCATAAATGATCTTTTTGATATGTTTTTGAATCCAATTTGCTAAGACTGTTTTGGGAATCTTTGTGTCTGTGTTCATCAGTGAAATTGGCCTATAGTTTTCTTTTTTAAGTGAATCTTTATTAGGTTTTGGGATTAAGACGATATTAGCTTCATAGAAGAAATTTGTTAGTGTTCCTTCCTTTGCTATTTGATTGAACGGATTAAGGAGTATTGATGTTATTAACTCCTTAAATGTCTGGTAGAACTCTGTGCGAATCCATCTGGTCCAGGACATTTTTTGGTGGGAAGATTCAAGATTACTTCCTCAATTTCCTCATATGTTATAGGACTATTTAAATAATTCACACCTTCCTGATTCAATTTAGGTAAGTTGTGTTTATTTAGGAATTCATCCATCTCTTTTGTGTTGTCATATTTCACAGAGTATAAGTTTTTGAAATAGGATGTTATAATTCTCTGGAATTCTTGGGTATCAGTACTAATATCTCCATTTTCATTTCTAATTTTGTTAATGTGTGTTTTCTCTGTCTTGCTTTTGGTTAGTTTAGCTAGGGGTGTATCAATCTTATTGATTTTTTTCAAAGAACCAGCTATTTGACCAGTTGATTTTCTCTATTGTTTTCCTGATCTCGATTTCAGATATTTCTCCCCTTATTTTGCTACTCTCCTCTGTACTACTTTTGGGATGAGATTGCTCTAAAGCTTTAAGCTGCATGGTTAAATTATTTATTTCTGATATTTCCATTTTTTTGATGTAAGTATTAGGAGCTATGAACTTACCTCTCAGGACAGCTTTCACTGGGTCCCAGAGATTTTGGTAAGTTGTATTTTCATTATCGTTCACTTTCAGGAAATCTTGAATTTCCTTTTTAATTTCTTCCTGAATCCAGTTCTCATTCAGCATCATAACGTTAAGTTTCCAGGAGTTAGTGTATTTTTGTTGTTTGTTGTGTTTGGATGTCCAGCTATAGGCCGTGGTGGTCTGATAGGGCACAGGTTAGCATTTCAACTTTTTTGTATATGTGTAGATTCATTTTGTAGCCCAATATGTGATCTATTTTGGAGAATGTTCCATGTGCTGCTGAGAAAAATGTGTATTCTTTGGTGTGTGGATGAAAAGTTGGATAGAGATCTGTAAGGTCCATTTCTTATAGGGTTGTTTAAGTTCCAAAGTGTCTCTGTTAAGCTTTTGACCTGGTGATCTATCCCATGTTGAGAGGACGGTGTTGAAGTCCCCAAGAATTATCGGTTGGGGGTTGATTTCTTGCTCTTGATGCTGTAGGGTTTTCGTAATGAATGTGGAGGGGCCCGTATTGGGTGCATATATGTTCAGTATTGTGAAGTCTTCCTGGTGAATTGTACCTATGACTAAAATGTAGTATCCATCTGAGTCTCTTATGATTTTCTTTGGTTTGAAGTCTACTTTGTCTGAAAGCATAATTGCTACCCCTGCCTGTTTCCTGGTTCCATTAGCTTGCAAAATTTTGGACTAGCCTTTCATTTTTAGGATGTGCCTATCTTTTGTGGTGAGATGAGTTTCCTGAAGGCAGCAGATTGTTGGATTGTGGTTTTTAATCCAAGTTTGTAATCTGTGTCTCTTAATCAGTGAGATAATACCATAATACCATTGACATTTAATTTATTTTTAATTCTGGACTTTTTTTATGTTTAGTGGATTTTGGGAGCATATTGTTTGATATTTATGTTTTGGTGGTATTATACTTCCCTTCTGTCCTCCTGGATATGCTTGTTCTTTTCTTCAAGCTTGAGTATCATTTATAGCATTTTTTGAAGGCCTGGTTTGGTAGACATGTATCCCTTCAAGTTGTCTTTGTGCTTGTGCTGGAAAACTTTTCTTTCTCGCTCAATCATGACAGATAGTTTTGCTGGGTATATCAGTCTGGGTTGGCATTTTTGCTTATTTCATACTTGAAGTACGTCTCTCTAAGCTCTTCTTGCTTTTACTGTTTCCATTGAGTAGTCATTTGTTATTCTAATAGGTTTACCTTTATAAGTGACTTGCTTTTTTTCTGTTGAAGCTCTCAGCACATTTTCTTTGTCTTGAATGTGGAGTGTTTTGACTATTATTTGCCGTTGTGAGTTTCTATTTTGCTCATATCTATTTGGAGTGCGAAATACCTCTTGCATTTGGATGGGCTTCTCATTCTTTAGTTGTAGGAAGTTTTCATTTATGATGAATTGAAATCTTTCCTCAGGTGTGGTATTTTGGGTTTCTTGCTCTGGTATTCCATGAATACCCATGTTAGGCTTCTTCCAGTGTCCCATATCTCTTGCATAGTCCTCTCAAGTATCTTCTTGGCTTTAACAATCTCTTCCATTGAGCTGGTTAATTCTCCCACTTTGTCTTCAAGATCTGAAACTCTATTTTCTGCTTCATTTGTTCTGCTGATAAGACTCTCTGTTGAGTTTTAGGTTGCAGATAACTTGTCTTTTAGTTCAATTTTAAACTCTGCATGAGACTGTTTTAACTGCTCTATGCCTATTTTTGTTTCTTGAACTTTTTTTCTCAACTCCTCCAGGTGCCTGTTGTTGTCCTGTTCAAAGTGGTTGATTCGGTTGTTTAACTCTTCTTGGATTTCCTCTTTCATAATATTAATCCTGGTAATGATCATACTCTGAAATTCGTTGTTTGGTCTGGCTTTCTTGGCTATTTTCTGTGAATTTGTTCTGGTCAGAATCCATTATTATGGGGTTAATTATTTCGGTGGGAGATTGGTCTTCTTTGGTTTTGTTTCTCGTGGATCTGCACTTTGACTTGGGCATTGTTGTTTTGTTTCTTTGGACCTTTCAGTTTCTGTGTGTTTTTCACTGAACTGATTTAGTTGGTATTATTACACTTGCCAATTATTACTAGTGCTTGCCTTGGATTGGGTATGTTTGTCTATTGTTATTGTAATTTCCTAGATGAGGCTATTAGGCTGTTAGTACATCAGTTAAGTCAGGTTAAATAGACAAGGGGTGAATATTAGTATGGTAGGGCACTTTTACGATTTAGTATCTTGGTGATATGTGAAGGTGAGTGGTGTATTCCCTGGAGTTGTATATGTTTTTTGGGTGGCTGTATGGAGAAGTTGATCTACAGCAATTGATAGTAGAAAGGATCAGTAAGGTGAAAAAAAGGAGGTGTACTTATCTTTGGGCTGGATGTGAAGAATCTCTCTCACCTGATAGGATGATTGCAGAAGACTCCAGATGTATGGCCTTTGTTCCTTAGAGTTTTGCTTGAGTTTCCTTTGGACTCTATTGAATTCTGAGTAGCAGTGTGTCTTCCGTGGACCATGTGCATAGGTCCCTGCTGGGCTGGAGAGGAAGAGGGTCTGATGTTCATGGCAGAATTCTTCACCTGGGGCCTGGGACTTGGCTTAGTGGCGCACCCAAGCTCCAGGGATGGAGGAATGTGAGCAAGTCCTGTCTGGTCGGGTGGACCAGGGGCCATAGGAAGAAAGGGGCTGGGGTCCCGGGCAGTGCCCAGGCAAAAGTGTAGGCTGCCTAGGTGCCACTGTGACATGGGGGCACCTGGGGGAAGGCTGGGCGGACTCACCTGGGACCTGGCTGGGGCAAAGGCATGTGGGCTGGAGGACGCAAGGGGCTGGGGTCCCTGGTGGTGCCCAGGCAAAACCAGAGGCCTCCTGGGTGCTGCTGGGACACAGGGGTACCTGGGGGGGGGACTTGGGCAGACTCACCTGGGACCTCGAGGGGGCGGAAGGTCTCTCTCTCTCTCACTTCCTCTCTCTCTCTCTCTCTTCTCTCCAAAATTAAAAAAAATTATTAAAAATAAAATTATCAAACTCTATTAGAAATGGAAAAAAAAAGCAAGCCTGGCAGCATTCAGCAATAGTCATTAACAGTCACTCAGGAAACAACCTAACACCAATATTCTTCTAAGACATCAAAGTAAGTCAGTGTCCTCCAACATGGCTTTCAATTCTTATTTATACCATGGCATTTTAAAAGGAAATTCCACAGAAATCAAATCTTTAAAACACTTCAAAAGTGAAGGAATTCAGAGCTGGGATTATGACCCAGTAGTTAAAGCCATTGCATTGCAAGTAGAAGGACCTGAGTTCAAAGTCCCAGATTCCATTTTTAAAAACTTGCATGGATGTGGCAGCAGCCTGCGATTCTGAACCTGAAATGTGAAGCTTTGTAAACTCCAAAGCAAAGCAGTAAGGAGGTAGGATAATCCGGAATGATCCCTGAACTCATCCTTGGATCTCCAGAGGTCCACCCATTCAAGTACCCACACACACACACACACACACACACACACACACACACACACATGCACTCACACACACACACAAGCATGCAAAAAAAGAAAAATGTGAGGAGAGACCAACATACCACATTACTCATCCTACATGCCCCACATGACCTAAATCTTCATTCTCTTAAATATTTTTTTATGAGCTTGGTATTATGTTAACCTATGCAGCAACTCTTTAACAGAGGTTTTTGGGGGAATGTTCCAGATTTATCAATATTCCACAAGTGCACAAAATATCAATTTAAATTTGATATGAAAGGACTAGATTGATGTTATACATTAGATAATAATGTTTACAATGACAGTGAAACATGCAAGTAAACCTAACAACAATATTAAAGTCTTATGTATATTAAGGAAAATTTTGAACTTTGATACATCATGCCATAGACTTTTAAAATACTAACAGTTTGTAAAAACTCGGTAGCATAAATGTTTTCATTTCAAATTGCTTCAAATTTAAGCAAAAAATCCCTGTTTTATAAGTCTCACTTGCTGAATATAAAATTTATGGGAAGCTCTTTACAGCTTTCTTTTCTGGAACTTTTCGTTTCAGAATGATTTGCTTCAAATTTAAGCAAAAAATCCCTGTTTTATAAGTCTCACTTGCTGAATATAAAATTTATGGAAATATCTTTACAGCTTTCTTTTCCGGAATTTTTTGTTTCAGAAATAAAAGCCCACAATTTGTGACAGCCAAGAGTGAAGTTACTGAGCAGGATGAGATGAAGGCAAAATTGGGAGACACCATATATGTACTTGGAGTTTATGTTCTAGTAAACCCGAAAGCTGCATGGAATAAAATAAGCCACAACAAACTTAACAGAGAGGGGTTGACTGGCATTCCAGAGAAAGATCACTGTAATGGTTACTCTTTACTATTGCTGTGAGAGAGCACCCAAAGTCAAATAACTTATGAGAGAAAGGAGATTTATTCAACTTATAGTTCCAGAGGGGAAATAGTCTTTCACAGCAGAGATGGCATGCTGGCTAGCTGAGGCTTGTAGGCTAAGTCACAGCAGACCTCCACATAGCTTGATCATTCCTGGAATGTCTCTCTTCCTATATTCTGCGGTCCCTTTTATATGATCCATTACTGGGAGATTCCCACGGGATCTAGGGTAGGTATAATCCCATCAGGTGGTCTCAGTTGATCTTTCCAGGTGTTATCTCAGCTGATCTTAGTTAATACTAGAAATGTCAAGTTGACAACCAGGCTTAACTATCACAATGACTTTTCTAAATAAAAAGGTGACCTGGTGTAGAGTGTATGGGAAAGGAAAAGAATAAGAAGGAATCCATTTGGGAAGAAAAATGGTAGAGTAAAATGATAATGGAGAACAGAAATTCAACTGGAAGTAAGTTGGCAAGATGTCTAGGGGCAAGAAAAAGAAACTGACTATCCACAGGGAATTGAACACACAGGTAAATAATTACACTAAGGATAAATGAAGTCTGGCTATCATCAGAAAAGGAAAGTCTTTCTAGATCATATGAAAGATAAGAAGCTGTGGTTGTCTTCACTTAAAGGATAAAAAAATGAAACCAATTCATGTAAGAGAAAGACCTAAAAAAATAGATATAAACCTAGATTTAAACTTCTTTTTGCAAAGTAATCAAGCTAGCACCCAGGCATGCCATTCTGCTCAAACCATGCTAGAGTCAGCAGAAGTTACCAGGGAAGTGCTTTCAGGAGTGCTGCAAGAACAGGAGAGGCAGGGTTTGTGACATGAAGATGCAACAAGAGGTTGGATGGAGCATGCATACAGAGGCAGCTGGAGCACAGAAGGTTGTCGAGGTAAAGACAGAAGTGTGACTTTAGAGCCTGACCCTGGTGCCCAGAAGCTAATCACCAGAGAAGGCAATATGAGAGCTAAGAAGACAGCACACCTAGCGGAAATACAAGAAATAATAGGAAATGTGATGCAGAACCTGGTACAGCTTCCTGAGGCACATAGCCAGGAAGAAACCACCCAGTGACAAAGGTAAACACAGATAACCAGACCTTCCACACCACACATCATAGCTTCAGTTACAAAAATACCCAAAGCACCAGAGATGAGGTCTCATTTGCCAAGTGTGAAGCCTCAGACTGGCAAATTCTGAGAAAGCTTTTTCATCTGGAAGGATGTACTGACTTGAATAGTTGAGACTAGCAGCCATCTTCTCATCAATGGAGACTGAAAAAAAAATCCATGGGACATATAATACTCAAAACAGTAAAAATACAAGACAAACAGAATACAAAGATAAAAAAGTAGATTTTAAAGGTAAACCTATTAAAATAACAGCTGTTTTTTCAATTGAAATATTAAAAGCCAGAAGATCTTGGAGAGATGTACTTGAAGTCTTGAATGACACAAATGTCAACCTAGGCTGATATACCTATCAAAACTATCAGTTATGATTGATAGTGAAGGAAAAATGTAAGCTGAAGGCTTACATGACCACCAAACTAGGCCTACAAAAGATGTTAGAAAAGAAACTCAAGCTTGAAGAAAAGAATAAATATTCAAGAGGACGGAAGTAAAATATAATACCAGCACACCTTCCAAACTAAGTAATACACATTTAAAAGCCACTAAACACAAAAAAAGACAGAAATCAACAGTCATTTCTCAACTATAACTGTAAACATCAATAGGATTAACACCAATCCAAAGACATAGACTACAAACATGGATTAGAAATCATAGCCCATCAATCTGCTGCCTTTAGGAAATATATCTCAGCATAAAAGGCAGACACATTCTCAAAGTAAAAAGCTGGTGAAAATAATCAAGCTAAGAGAACAAGGAAACAAGCAGGGATAGCAATGATGATATCTGACCAAATGGACTTTGAACCAAAGAAAATCACAAAAGACAAAGAAGGATACTACATATTAGTCAGAGGAATGATTCATCAGGAGGACTTCACAATAATGAACATATACACATGAAATATAGGCTCATCCACGTTCATTAAACAAACACTACAATGTATAAAACAACAAATCAACCACAAAATGATAACAGTAGGGATTTCAATACCTCACAAAACTGAGCAGAGACACACTGGAACTGAATCAAACCATTACACAAATGGACCTAACAGACCTCTACTCAATCTTCCATCCAAACATGAAGGTATGCACATTATTCTCAGCAACCCACAGAACTTTATCCAAATTAGACAACATATTAGGCCACAAAATGAATCTCTCTATATATAGGAAAGTTGAAATTATAGCCTGTATTTATCAGACCACCATGGAAAAAAGATTGACATCCACAACAAACAAATAACAGAAAATACACTTATTCTTGAAAATTAAATACCATGATGCTGAATGAGGAATGGGTCCAGGAAGAAATCAAAAAGGAAATTCAAGAATTCCTAGAAGGGAATGATGATGAAAATACAACAGATCAAAATCTCTGAGAGAAGATGAACGTTGTCCTAAGAGTAAGTTTGTAGCACTTGATGCCTATATAAATAATGGATAGGTCACAAGTAATTAATAATGCACCTTAAAGCTTTAGAAACACAAAAGCAATCCAATTTCAAAAGCAGTACACCAGAAGAAATTAGCAAAATCAGGGGAGAAATATCTGAAATTAAGATAAAGAAAATGATACAAAGAAGCAACCAAACAAAGAGCTGTTTCTTTGAAAAATATAAATACAATTGATACACCACCTGGCCTAATTAACCAAAATAAACAGAGTGAGAAAACCCAAATTAACAAAATTAGAGATGAAAATGGAGTTATCACAACTTATACCAAAGAAATCCAGTGAATTATATGGTCATATTCCCAAAGCTTCTTTTCCACAAAATTAGATAGAAATAAATGGATTAATTTTATGTAAGCCCAATGTACATAAATTGAATCAGGATGAATTGAATTATTTAAATAGTATTTAAATAGTCCTATAACAAATCAAGAAATTAAAGTAATAATCATTAATCTGCCCATCAAAAGAAGTCAAAAAACAGATGGATTTGTGTAGAATTCTACCATACATTTGAAGAATAACACCATTACTCCTTAAACTATTCCATAAAATAGCAAAATAAGGAACACTTCCAAATTCTTTCAACAAAGTTAATATTATACTGTTCCCAAAACTAATAAGATACAATTTATAAAGAAAACTATAGGCAAATAACTTTGACAAGCACAGACGCAAAAATTCTCAAAAAAATCTTAGCAAAATGGATACAAAAATATATCAAAAATATCATTGCTATGATCAAGTAGGATTTATCCCAGGCACACAAGTTTGGTTTAACTTACTCAAATCAATAAATTGTAATTCATCATATAAACAAATCCAAACACTAAAGCAACATGATATTCTTGATAGATGCATAAAAAACTTTCATCAGGATAAAACATTCTTTTCTTTCTCTCCCACATTTTATTTTTTTTCAATCACACAAGCTCAATAGGTACCTCCATTCTCTCCTTTATTCCTCTACTCCTCAGTCCCCTCTTGCACTATCCCCTATTCCCCCTTCCTTTCACCCTCCTCTTTCTCTCCCATTATCCCAGTGTCTCTCCTTTATCCCCACCCATCCCTTGGAGCATCTTTTTGTGTGAATGCCATACCTCCCTAAGTCCTTTGAGTAGTGAGGTATAAGGACTCAGTGGCATAGGCCAGAGCCTTTTCTTGGGCCCGCTGTAAGTATGGGAACTCTATTATGATGGTTATTTCATTGCCTGTAGAATCCTACTGCCAGTGATCCATGCTAGACTTTGGCGGATCGTTGCCATGTCAGACATTAAGCAGGTCATGCAAAGTCTGATTATGGCTACTGCAGCCCTAACTTGTGTGGAGTATCGTGCATATTGTTGGTCTTCCCCATCTTTAAGCTCATACAATCTTGCCGCCCCCTCTTCTGCAAGGTTCCTTGAGCTTTAGGATGGGGAGAGATTTGGCTGATGTGGTTCCAGGTGATTAATTTAGGGTCTTTGATGTTCTGAATTATAGTCTGTTGTTGTTTTCAGTTTTGCTTTACTTGCACCACCCTTGGCTGCATCGTGATTGGTATGAAGGTCAACTCCTAAAAAAGATAAAAGGCTCTTTAAATGAAGATCTTAATATAAGAGGCAACTCAAAAGTAGATGAAATAGGAGTAGGACACCGTGGTGAGGGGGGGTCAGTGTCCCATTTGCAGGATGGTTACCATCTATCTTCCAGTCCCTATATCCTCCCTGATTGGTAAGATCAAACCTGTTCAGTCGCAGGTGACCAGCAAGAAAAGTGAGAGTTAGCTTTACCATATGTCTCAATAGTTATATGCAATACTTTATGGTGACCTATTTTCTCTACTAAAGCATGATCCCCTCTGTCTGTTTTTCTGAGGGGGACCCTCCTTCCTCCTCCCTTTTATTTATAATCTTGGTGAACACAGTAGGTATTACAGAGATTTATCATTGAATATGTTATTAAGTGGTAAAACATTCTTTTATGATCAAAGTCTTAAAGACAAATGGAATGGAAGAAACATATATCAACATAATAAAAGTTACATAAAACAAGCCTATAACAAGCATTATTCTAAATGGGAAAAAAATTTGAAGCATTCCCACTTCCATCAGGAACTAGGCAACACTGTCCACTCTAACCCACTTTTATCAAATTTTATACTTAAATTCTCACTTAGAGCCAAAACATTACATTTACCAGACCACCTAAAAAATTAAGTACCTTCACATGAATCTAACCAAGAAAGTGAAAGACCTTTACAATGAAAACTTTAAAACCCTAAAGAAACAAATTACAGAAGACACCAGAAGCTGGAAAGACCTACCATGGTCCTGGATCAGTAGAATTAACACCATAAAATTGACCATCCTGTCAAAAGCATTATTCAGATTCAATGCTATACCAATCAAAATTCCAAACTAATTCTTTATACAAATTAACTGAACAATTTCAAATTCATAAGGAAACACAAAAGGCCCAAGATAACATAAACAATCCTGAGTAACAAAATACTGCTGGAGGGATCATCATACCAAACTTTAATCTATACTACAAATCCATAGTAATAGAAAAGCCTGGTACTGGCTCCAAAATAGATACATAGATCAATGGATAAGGGTTGAAGACCAAACTATAAGTCCATACATTCACACTAATCTGATTTTTGACATAGGGGCTCAGAAAAGTCAATGGAAAAATACAACATCTTCAAAAAATGGTGCTAGCAAAACTGGATATCCACATGCATATCATTGATACCAAAACTGTATTTCTTACCTTGCACGAAAATCAATTCCAAATGGTTCAAAGACTTTATACATAAATCTTGGAAGAAACCTTACAAGAATTTGGAATTCCATTGAGCTGATTGGCTTGGTTTCTAAACAAAGCCACAATAGCATAAAAATAGCACTCAACAAAAGGAATCTTACGAAATTAAAGAACATCTTCTCAGTTAAAGAGATTGTAAACTGTACAAAAAGATATTTCATAGAATGGGAGAAAAATCTTCATTAACTACATATCTGTAGATATCTAACATACAGAGTACACAAAGAACTCAAAAATTAAGTACCAATGAGATAAATAGCCCAATTAGAAAATGGGCAAAGGAACGTAAAAGAAACTTTTCCAGGGGGAAAATTGAAATATCAAACAAATTCCTTAAAAAATGTCCACCTTCCCAAATGTAAATCAAAACTATCCGGTGATATCATCCCACACTGATGAGAGTGGCAAAAATTCAAAATGCAAATAAACAACAAATACTAGAGAAGACATGGGGGAATCCAGGCTTATTCAACAATTCTAGAGATGAATGTGGTGGTTTCTAAAAAAGTTAAGTATTGAAATACGATATGACCATGCTATACCACTACTGTCTATAATCCCCCCAAATGCATCATTTCACTATAGTGACATGAGTACATCCATGTTCTTTGTAACACAATAATACCAATGTCATGTAATCAACCCAAATGTCCAAAAGATAAAGAATGGATAATAACAATTGGATGGAGTTTATTAGAAAAAGACAAGAAAGTTTACAAATTCTTGAATGGAAAGAGACATTTGTTTAATTAATGTAGAAATATAATATGAAAGATATAATTTCTCTGAAATGTGAAAGGCAAACTACAAAAATAATCAAAATAGTACAATACAATATAAACTTGGATACAAAAGCACAAATAAAAATAACAGAATAATGTTAGAACATCTACTGTGAAAAATAAAAAAATGTGATGGAAATTCTAAAATTTCATAGCTACACATTTAATCGCATATAATATTTTTCAGTACAAAGCAGGTTTATAAGCCTATGGAAGATGGCCTGCATTATAATTTAATGTCTTACTTTCATAATGATTCATAGTTATCCCAAGACCAAATTTAGGAAACGTATTTAGGAAATACGTTTATGAAAGTTTTTTTTTACCACCAATTAATTTTTATCCCTAGGCTCATGACAATATTTTTTTCTGGCCTAAGCAATATAATATAACACTTTGGAAGAAAAACTGCAGACAAGGAGTCCTGCCCTTGAAGTCAAGATGGAAAATATTTCAGTGGCTACCATGGCCTTTCCCTTAGTGCTGTGGTAGACAGGAACAAATGTGGTCTACACACTGCAGAACAGCAGCATGCTGAAGGTCAGGAATTTCATGGAAGGTATCAGGTAGATTCTTTTATTTTTCATTATTGTATTTATTTATTTTTGCCCAATCATACAAGCTCAATAGGTAACCTGGTCCCCTCCCTCCATCCACCTTCCCCAGTCCCTCTTGCATGCTCCCCCCCTTTTCCCCTTCCTTTCACTCCCCTCCCTCCCCTTCCTCCAGCGCCTCCCTCTGACTCCCTCCCATTGCCTAGAGCATCCTTTTGTGTGAATGTCAAACTCTCCTCTGTGTCCTCCACTCTAGTGAGGTATAAGAACTCAGTAGCATTGCCCAGAGCCTTTTCTTGGGTTCCCCTTTAGTATAGGAACACTATTATGACTGATAATCCCTTGCCTCTAAGTATCCTAGTGCCTGTGATCCATGCTAAAGTTTGGGGGTCGTTGACATGTCAGTCATTGCACAGGTCATGCAAAGTCCGATTATGGCTACTGTAGCCCTAACTTGTGTGGAGTATCTTGCATATAGTTAGTCCTCCCCATTTTTAGGGTCTTACAATCTTTCTGGCCCCTCTTCTGCAAGTTTCCTTGAGCTTTAAGATGGGGACAGATTTGGCTGATCTAGTTCCAGGTGATTAATGTAGGGTCTCTTGCATTCCAAATAATGGTTTGCTGTTGTTTTCAGTTTTGCTATTCCTGCACTGCCCTTTGTTCTATCCTGATTGGTATTGGAGGTCACCTCCTAACCAAAGATAAAAGGCTGTTTAAATGGAATCTTACTATAAAAGTAGATTGAAAGATAGATGGAATAGGACTAGGAGACAGCAGTGAGGGGGCATCAGTCTCTCATATACAGGATGATTACCATCTATCTGCCAGAATCTATCCCCTCCTTGATTGGTGAGATCAAACTGCCTCAGGCTAAGTGACCAGAAAGGAAAGTGAGAGTGAGATTAAACAGATGTCTCACTACTTACTTGCAATATTTGATGGTGACCTATTTTTTCTACTGTAGCAAGATCCCCTCTCTCCTTATTTCTGGGGGGGGGATTCTTTCTTCTTCCCTCCTGTTTATAATCTTTGAAAATACTGTAGGTATTATGGATATTTATATTTGAATATGTCATGAAGTGGGTTTGTTACTAGGATCCAACTATCAGGGAGTACATATAATGCTTAATTTTCTGTGTCTGGGATACTTCACTCAATATGATTTTTTTGTAATTCCATCCATTTCCTGACATATTTCATAAATTCATCTTTTCTGAGGACTGAGTAGTATTCCATTGTATAAATGTACCACATTTTCCTTATCCACTCATCAACTGTTGGACATTTGGGCTGATTCCATGACTTTGCTGTTGTAAATAGTTCTGCTATGAACATTGTTGTCCCTGTATCATTGAGGTGAATTTCCGCATTATGGGGGAATATTTCTGAGAAGTGGAATAACAAGGTCATATGGCATTTCAATCTTTGACATTTTTAAAAACTGCCAGACTGACTGCCAGAGTGGTTGTATAAGGCTACATTCCCACCAGCAATGTAGGGGGGTTCCCTCCTCTCCACATCTTCTCCAGCATTTGGTGTTGTCTGTATGGTAGATTTTTGCCATCCTGACCTGTATATGGGAGACTGATGCCCCCTTACTGCCATCCTGATTTGCATTTCCCTGATGGCTAGGATGTGGAGCACTTTTTAAGATATTTGTTATGCATTTCAATTTTGTCCTTGGAAAAGTTTCTTTTGAGTTCCCAGGCCCATTTTTTAATTGGGCCATTTATCTCCTTGGTGTTTAGTTTTCTAATTTCTTTGTGCACTCTAGATAATAGAGCTCTATCAGATAGGTGGTTAGTGAAAATTTTCTTCCATTCTGTGGGTTGTATTTTTGCTTGGTTTATAATCTCTTAACCTAAATAGAGGCTCTTTAATTTCATAAGATCCCATTGGGGGACTCTTTGTTCTAGTGCCTGTGCTATTGGATTTCTGTTTAGAAAGTGCTGGCCGAGTCCAATCAGCTCAGGGGAGTTACCTAGCCTTTCAACTAGGGTTTTTATAATCTCTGCCCTAATATGGAGGTCCTTGATCCATTTGGAATTAATTTTTGTGCATGGAGACAAGTACAGGTCGTTTTAATCTTCTGCATGTGGACATCCAATTTTGCCAGCACCATTAGTTGAAGATACTGCTCTTTTTCTGATAAATTTTTGGCCCTTTTGTCAAAGATCAAATGGCTATAATTGTGTGGACGTATATCTTGGTCTTCAACCCTTATCCATTGATCTACATGTCTATTTTGGAGCCAGTACCAGGCTGTTTTTATAGCTATGGATTTGTATTATTTATTAAGGGTTGGTATGATGATATCTCCAGCAGTGTTTTTGTTACTCAGGATAGTTTTTGCTATCCTGGGTCTTTTGTGATTCCATATGAATTTTGAGATTGTTTGGTCAATTTCTTTAAAGAATTGATTGGGATTTTATCTGGTATAGCATTGAATCTGTATACTGCTTTTGGTAGGATGGTTATTTTTATGATGTTGATTCTGCTGATCCAGGACTATGGTAGGTCTTTTCACCTTCTGGTGTTTCCTGCAATTTCTCTCTTTAGAGTTTTAAAGTTTTCATTGTAAAGGTCTCTCACTTCTTTCTTAGGTTTATACCAAGGTATTTCATTTTTTTAGGGACTATAGTAAATGGAATTGTTTCTCTTAGGACTTTTTCACTTCTTTAATTCTGGGCATATAGGAAGGACACTGATTTTTGCACATTTATTTTGTAACCTACCACCCTACTGAACTTCTGTATTAGTTCCAGGAGTTTCCTGGTGGAGTTTTTAGGATCACTCAGGTATACGATCATGTCATCTACAATTAGAGATATCTTGACTTCCTCCTTGCCAGTTTGAATCCCTTTTATATTCTTCTCTTGTCTATGGCTCCAGCTAAGAATTCAATTACAATATTGACTAGAAATGGTGAGAATGAACAGCCTTGCCTAGTTCCTGATAGAAGTGGGAATGCTTCAGGTTTTTCCCCATTGTGTATAATACTTGTTGTTGGCTTGTTGTGTGCAGCTTTTGTTATGTTGATAATGATTCCTTCCATTCCAACTGTCTCTAGGGCTTTGATCATAAAAGGCTGTTGGATCTTGTCAAAAGCTTTTTCTGCATCTATTGAGAGTATCTTGTGCTCTTGGACTTTGGACTGATCTGTGTGGTGAATTACATTTATTGATTTGCATATGTTGAGCCAACCTTGTGTGCATAGGATAAAGCCTACTTGACCAGAGTGAATGATCTTTTTGATATGTTTTTTAATCTGATTTGCTAATATTTTTGTGGATTTCATTTTTTAAATTTTATTTATTTATTTCTGCTCATACAAACTTAATAGGTGCACCAGTCCCCTCCCTCCCTCCACCTCCTTCCTGGACCCCCTTGTTTCCTCCTCCCTTTTCCCCACACTTTCCCCCCCTCCCTATCTCCCAACACCTCCTCTCCAATCCCTGGAGCATCCTTTAATGTGTATGTCAAACTTTCCTCTGGGTCGTCCTCTCTGATGAGGTGTAAGAACTCAGTGGCATTTCCTAGAACTCTTTCTTGTGTTCCCCTAAAGTATAGGAACACTAGAGAATCTTTGCATCTGTGCCCATCAAAGAGATGTGCCTATAGTTTTCTTTTTTAAGTGTATCTTTATTAGGATTTGTGATTAATATGATATTAGCTTCATAGAAAGATTTGGCAGTGTTCTTTCCTTCACAATTTGATGGAACAGTTTAAGGAATATTGGTGTTAGTTGTTCCTTAACTGTTTTGTAGAATTCTGTTCTGAATCCATATGGTCCAGGACATATTTTGTAGGAAGTATCGAGATTACTTCATCTATTTCCTCATATGTTATAGGACTATTTAAATAATTCAAAACTTCCTGATTCAATTTAGGTAAATTGTGCTTACTTAGGAATTCATTCCTTTCTTTTGTGTTATCAAATTCCATGGAGTAACAGTTTTTGAAATATGACCTTCTAATTCTCTGACTTTCTTGGATATCAGTAATGGTTAACTCCATTTTCATTTCTAATTTTGTTAATTTGGGTTTTCTCTCTCTTGCTTCTGGTTATTTTAGCGAGGGGTGTATTAATCTTATTGATTTTTTTCAAAGAACCAGCTTTTTGACTGGTTGATTATCTACATCATTTTCCTAACCTTAATTTTGGATATTTCTCCCCTTATTTTGCTAATCTCCTCTCTTCTGCTGCTTTTGGGATTAGACTGCTCTTGGGTTTCTAAAGCTTTAAACTGCATTGTTAAGTTATTAACTTGTGATGTTTATATTTTTTGATGTAGGCATTAAGAGATATAAACTTACCTCTTAGAATGGCTTTCATTATATCCTAGAGATTTTGATAAGTTGTATTTTCATTATCATTAGCTTTTAGGAAATCTTGGTTTTCCTTTATGATATCTTCCTGAACCCAATTCTCATTCAGCATGATAGTGTTTAGTTCCCAGGATTTAATGTATTTTCTCCTGTTTGTTGTGCTGTGGATGTCAAGCTTTAGACCATGGTCATCTGATAGGGTACAGGCTACAATTTCAACTTTCCTGTATATGTGGTGATTGGTTTTTTTAAAACATTTTTATTATTATTTCTGCTCATACAAACTTAATAGGTACACCAGTTCCCTCCCTCACTCCTCCTCCCCCCTAACCCTCTGCTCTTCCTCCCCTCACCCCTCCCTCCCAATCCCCCAGTGCCTCCCGCCCCAATTCCCAGAGAGTCCTTTAATATGCATCCCTGACTCTCCTCTGGGCCCTCCTCTTCGATGACGTACAAGGACCCAGTGGTATTTCCCTGAAGCCTTTCCCGTGTTCCCCTTAAACATAGGAACACTACTGTGGCTGCCAATCCCTTGCCTCCAAGGATCTTGGTGCCTTTAGCAGATGCTAGACTTTGTGAGGTCAATAGTGTGCTGGACATTGCGCAGGGCATGCAAAGTCCAATTATGATTGCTTCGGCCCTAACTTGTGTGGAGTATCTTGCAAATCATTGCTCCTCCCATCCTTTTGCTCTTACACTCTTACCACCCCTTCTTCCGCAAATTTCCCTGAGCTTCAGGATGGGGAGAGATTAGTCTGGCCTAGTTCTATGTGGTTGATATAGAGTCTCTGAAGTTCTGGATTATGGTTTGTTGATTTTCATTTGCAGTTTTGCTGCTCCTGCAATGCCCTGAGTTTGTTTTTTTTGCCCAATATGTGATCTATTTTGGAAAAAAGTTCCATGGGCTGCTGAGAAAAGTGTTTATTCTTTGGTGTGTGGATGGAAAGTTCAATAGAGATCTGTAAGGTGCATTTCAGTAAGTGTTTGATTAAGCTCCAATACATCTCTGTTAATTTTTTGACCTGTTGATCTATCCCACCTTGAGAAGGCAGTATTTAAATCCCCAAGAATTATCATTTTGGAGTTGATTTCTTGCTTTAGATGTTGTAGCGCTTGCTTAATGAGTGTTGAGGAACCCATGTTAGTTGTGCGTATGTTCAGTATTGTGAAGTTTTCCTAGTGAATTGTACCTGTGACTAAAATGTAGTATCCTCTGTGTCTCTTATGATTTTTTAAATTTATTTTCACTCTTTCACAATTTCATACATGCAGACAATGTGTTTGATCATAGTTACCCCTATCTTCCTCTCACTTCCCCTGGACATTTCCCTAGCATGTCCACCTTCTGCCTTTATGTCCTAATTTTTTAAATTGAACAATACAAAATAATATGTAAGCAATAAAAGAAAATATATTAAAGATGTAGATAGTTGTGATTGAATTCCTAAGTTCACATGGTTAAGAATACATGATAAAGCTGAGGAAGAGCAGTTTTGTCCACTTTCTGTGAGACTAAGTTCATGGTGTGAGCACAGGAAGCCCTGCCCCATTGGAGGCCATCCACATTGGGAGCACACAGAGCCTCAGCCCATGGGAGAACACCCCACTTGTGAACATGCCACGGACCGACTAAGTCGGGACCAGGACAGGGAATCCAGAGATCCTGAACCAGGTGGGTGAAGGAGTCGGCGATAGGAAACAGAGACACACAACTCTAGTGGAAGGTGAATCTGAGTCCGTTTATTGGGCACATAGCTACAGTTTAAGTACCAATTTTTTGGCAAACAAAGGCAGGTTGCATATGGACAAAACATAAGGAACAAAACAAATCAACCATAAGAGTGAAGGAGAATAATTGGGACCTAGCCAGTGTTTTTTTGTTTTGGAGAAATCAAGCTTCCTTAACAACTGAAATATCATGTCTTAGGACAGGTTAACTATTAACCACTGACTAGAAGTTCAGTAGACAATGGTTGGGATATTTTTAAAGTTGCGGCCTTGAGACCAGGGCTCCCCTGGACCAGGTGGAGCTAGGGGTGTCATGGCTTGGATTTTTTAAGGGCCCTCTTATGAGGAATTCCAGAAATATATTGCCATCAGTTAGATGACCCATCTGTGAATCATGCATACTCCAATCCTGGGGTCCATACTGTCGGGCCCCATATGCCAAGGTGTCTCTTTTGGGGTGAGGCAATCATTGGTTGGAGTGCACTCGAATGATCCATCTCTGTGATTTCTCATAAGAATGCTGTTTGGAGAGGAAAGACACAGCCCCCTTGCTACCGACATGGATTCTCCCAGCTGAATTGGAAATACCATCTCCATGGGCAATCTTGGTGTCTAGACTTTCTGGCATGATGGTCTCTTCCCTGGCCTTCAGTTCTAGTGAACTGATAGCACAGTCTCATGCTTCTGGAATTTCTGAGTTAGTACAATAGTACATGTAACAAAATTTGTTGTGTAGCCAAGTTAAGAAATCCAGGCCATTCAGGAGTTTCTATATTAAATTTTTCATCTGTTTAATTTAATCAAAGCTGAAGGATATCCCGAAGCTGTTAATGATTTTACTAAATATTAAGCAACAGATACACGCAACAGCCAAATAGTATTTTATAGAAAGAGAAAACATGCCACAACTTGTCAGGAAAATGGACTTCCTTGAAGCCATTTTCTTCCAATGGTGACTTTGTCAGGCCAGCAGAATGGGCTATGCCATGGCATGAACACATGGAGCCCTGGCCCATGGGAGGCCATCCACCTTGTGAACACATGGAGCCCTGGCCCATGGAAAAACCATCCACATTGTGAGCACACACATGGAATTCAGGATTCTGGAAAGTAGTATGCCATGTCAGGCCATTGATCATTCAGCTGTCTGCTGGTTAGACACTGACTGTAAAAATAGTTTCTGCCACTGTCTGGCACACATGGTTTCCACTTTACAACATTCAACAGAATACAGTATGGCAGTAACAGACCAATCTGAATTGTAATCATGGCATTGAACAAGAATATTTGCTTAGGCAGCACTGTAAACAGGATCCCTGTATAGCCCGTGTATCAGTCCCAGGAAGCCACCATTCCTAACAGTTGTTGGCAACCATAAAGGCGAATCTCAGCAGGGCTCTCAGCAGCATCCAGACCAGCTGCAGGGCAGCTTACTGCATCCCCACCATCCTCACAGGGGAGTCTGTCCTGCCCTTCTTGGTCAGGTGCCTCACAGGTCCCATTGCTCCTCCTCAGCAGGCATGGACAGCATGTAATGGTTGCATTTTGGTGTCAATTTGACAATTACAGACTGTTTGGGATTCAGCTGCAGAGGTTTAATGGTTGTAATGGCCCCTGAACAAGTCTGCAGGTACTTTTGTGATTGCTGTGGAGAACCTAGCCTATAGTGTGTCGTACTTTCAAGTGGTGGACCAGATAATAGGAAGTGCAAGAATGAGGGACTTGCTCTTCCCTTATCCAATGTCAACTTGTCTTGGAGTCCACTCTGCATGCATCATTCCCTTTTAGAGCATCCTTGCCCTCTTTGTTGCTCCTGCTGCTGCCTCTGTCCTTGCTGACTTAGAACTTCATCTTTTCCACTGTGTTGTTGCTGTTACCACTGCCTTAAGAGCCTTGTCTCTAGGCCTTCCTGCTGTTCATTGTTCACTGACATTGGAGCCCAGCTGTTCTTCACTGATGTCAGAACAGAGCATCTTTAACCCTCCAGAGAAGTAAAGACTTGAGACATTCTTGGGATGTTTGGGAAACATTCTGGTCAATAATGAGGTGGCTGAGGGTAGCTCTTTTTAAGGTTACTATTTTTATTGTGAGTTATTTAATAAAGTTATTTATATATATTAAATTCTCGACATTCTGTTTCTTCAGAAAAACCTGACAAATACAGATTTTGGAACCAGGAGTGGCTCTGGAGGAACAGGATTATAAAGATGAATTTCTCTAGTATGCTTGAGCTTCTCTGGAGCTAGTTTACCAACATGATGAAACCTCCAGTTACTAAAAATTGCTTTAGTGATAGGAAGATCACCAAAAGCCCTTGGTGTGAACTTATCAAAGAATTGATAAAAGTGGGGATGATGGATAATCTTTATTCACCTGTTGTGAGGAGTGTAGTGTTTAGTGATTCTGTATATAATACTTTTGATGATCTAAGGAAAAATAAGGAAAATAAGATGCTGGTTGGTTGCTTTTATCATCCCTGGATTAGGTAAAAAATGAGAAGGAAAGTCTCAGAGATGAAATTACCAAGCTCAAAATGAGCATAAAAAATTGAAAGACTTCTAAGTGTGCTTCGGAAGCATCTCTGGATAATATAGAGGAGAAACCAAAGACCTCAGAGATGAAAATATTCAGCTTTAGATGCATGTAAACAACTTGGAAGTTTCTAAGTGTGCTCTGGAAGAAAATCTTCCCTCCAATAGTAATAGGGTCAAATTGTGAAAATCAAACTTAGGCCTTAATTACTAGATTGGCTGAGTTGCAATGAAAATTAAAGTCCCAGCCTCAGAAGGTGTCAGCAGCTAAATCAGAGCACTGATTGAAATGGACTGGAATCCTGAAAACTGGGATGTTGATGTGTGGAAAGATTCAGAGGAGGCTAAGGTCAGTGAACCCTCAAATTCTGTTGGGCCTCTTTTATCTGGGGAAGTGGTCTCACCACCCTTGGTAGAGAATGAATCCCTACCCCCACCCCCTACACCATCTCAGTCTCAGCTTTTGTCTGAGGAAATTAATCCTTCTTTGGCTGAGCAGGAGGTAAGGATTTTCCCTCATGACTGTGTGCATATTGCAGAGTGGCCACTTTTGGTTGCCTATGGGCCTATAGCCAGATTCGGTTCTAAGCAGGCCCCTAGAGGAGACATAGAAACTGTGATACATGAGGAGGTTCACTGTACTTCTAGAGAACTCCATGAGTTTTGTAACAAATTTAAACAGCAGTATGGGGCATAGCCCTGGGAATGGATTTTAAGGCTGTGGGATAATGGTGGAATAGATTCAGGGAGTTAAAATGTGGTGCCAAGAGGTGGCTGAAACATTTATTAGTGTTTGACCTTCTGGAAGAGAGCTAGAGATACCAGATATTCCTTGGTTTAGTGTTGACAATGTGATTAAAAGTCTCAGGGAAATTAGTATGCTTGACTGGATTCATCATCATTTAAAATCTAATTCTCAGTGGCAGAATCTAGATGACATGCCATTCACCAAGACTGTATTATACAAATTGTTGAAAGGGGACCCACCAAATTTGAAGGGACTCACCATTAGTATTCTTGCACCATCAATAACAATGGGTGATGCAGCTGTTTTATTAGAGGAATTAAATCCAATAGGCCTAGGTGGATCAAGAAGCAACAGGGGCCAAGTGGCAGCATTGAATATCCAGTGGCAAAGAGAGCATAACAGCCTCAATTCACAGCAGAGAAATAACAGTAATCATGGTGGTCTGACTCGGTTAGATCTTTGGTAGCTTAATTAATCATTGTATTTCCAAGAGTCACACTGATAAGAAGCCTACCAAGTTTTTATGTGATCTTTTTAAACAGAAACTTTTTAAAGCAAATGAAGGAAGGTCTCCTTTGAATCATAGTAGTAGAGAATCATGACCTTTCAATCAGGTTCCAGATTTAGGTCATTTTGCAAATCCAGAACCCCTTGAATGAAGAAAAGGCTGGGTCATCTTAAATAAGGACAGAGGCACAATAACAAAGAACTTTACTATTAATATTTCTCCTGTCCTTTCCCCAAAGGAACTACAGCCTTTTAGAAGACTTATCATATATTGGGGAAAAGGAAATGATCAGACATTTCGAGGCCTACTGGATACTGGTTCTGAATTGACATTGATTCCTGGCATTGTGGCCCTCCAGTTAAAGTAGGGGATTATGGGGGACAGGTGATTGATGGAGTTGGCTAATGTTTGTCTCATGGTAGGTCCAGAGGTTCCCCAGACTCATCCTGTAGTTATTTCTCCAGTTCCAGAATGTATCATTAGTATAGATATACTCAGACATTGGCAAAATTGCCATATTGATTCCTTGACCTGTGGAGTAAGGGATATTATAGTAGGAAAGGTCAAAGGGAAGCCTTTAGTGTTCCCTCTGCAAGGGAAAATCATGAACCAGAAACAGTATCACATCCCTGGAGGGGTCCTAGAATTTAATGCCAACATCAAGGACTTGAAAGATACAGGTGTGGTGGTTCCTACCACCTCTCTCCTTAACTCTCCTATTTGGCCTGTACAGAATGCAGATGAATCATGGAGAGTGAATGTTGATTATTGCAAACTTAATCATGTTTTGACTCCAATTGCAGCTGCTGTACTAGATGTAGTTTCTTTGCTTGAGCAAATTAACACATCTACTTGTATTTGGTATGCAGCTATTGACATTGCAAATGCTTTTTTTTCTCAATACCAATTCAGAAGGACCATCAGAAGCAATTTGTTTCATCTGGCAAGGCCTCAGTATACCTTCACTGTTATGCCACAAGGGTATATTAATTATCTGGTCCAGCGCCATAATTTGTTTCATAGACACCTTGATAGCCTGTCTCTTCCACAAAGTATCACACTGGTCCATTTTATCGATGATATTGTTCTGATTGGGCCAAGCAAACAGGAGGTGGCAACCACTTTGGATTCTTTGGGAAGCCAAATGGGCATCAGAGGATGGGAAATAAATCCAACCAAGATCCAAGGACCATCTACCTCAGTAAAATTTCTAGGAGTTCAATGGTATGGGGAATGCAGAGATATATCCTCCAAGGTAAAGGATAAGTTGCTGCATTTGGCACCCCCTACCACCAAGAAAGAAGCACAACATGTAGTGGGCCTGTTTGGATTTTAGAGGCAGTGCATTATTTACTTGGGTGTGTTATTCAGGCCCATATGCCAAGTAACTCAGAAAGCTGCTAGCTTTGACAGGGGCTGAGAATAAGAGAAGGGCCTTCAACAGATTCAAGTTGCTATACAGGTTGCCTTCCATTTGGGCCATATGATCCAACAGATCCATTAGTATTGGAAAGGTCTGTCATGGATAGAGAAATGCTGTTTTGAGTCTTTGCAGACTCCTGTGTGTGAATGATTTCAACGACCTTTGGGATTTTGAAGCAAGGCTCTGCCATCATCAGCAGACAATTATTCTCCTTTTGAGAGACAGCTTTTGGCCTGTTACTGGGCCCTGGTGGAAACTGAACATTTGACTATGGGTCATCAAGTTACTATGTGAACTGATTTGCCCATCATGAATTGAGTATTGTCTGACCCAGCAATTCATAAAGTTGGATGGGCACAGCAGCAATCTATTACCAAGCAGAAGTGGTATATAAGAGACAGAGCATAAGGAGGTCCTAAAGACACAAGTAAGTTGCATGAAGACATTACCCAAAGGCCTATGGTTTCTCAGCCTGTTTCAATTCCTGTTCCTAAATATGTAACAATGGCCTCAGGTGGCATGCCCTATGACCAATTAACTGAAGAAGAGAATACTGATGCCTTGTTCACAGATGGTTCTGCTTGCTATTCAGGTGCCACACAGAAGTGGACAGCTACAGCACTACAATCCTTTTCTGCAACAACCCTAAAAGACACTGGTGAAAGGAATTATTTGCAGTGGGGAGAATTTTGGGCGCCTCTCTTTGCCTGAAAGGAAAAATGGCTAGGTGTGCAACTACATACTGATTCATGAGGTGTAGCCAATGGTTTGGTTGGATGGCCAGGGTCTTGGAGAGAACATAATTGGAAAACTGGTGAGAAAGATATTGGGGAAGAAGTATATGGATAGATTTCTCCAAATTGGGCAAAAGATACAAAAATATTTGTGTCCCATGTAAATGCTCATCAAAAAGTGACTTCAACAAAAGATTCATTTAATAATCAGGTGGATAGGATGATTTGTTCTGTTGAAAGGCAACCTGTTTCTCTAGCCATCCCCATCATTGCCCAATGGGCCCATGAAGAAAGTGGACATGGTAGTAGAGATGAAGATTATGAATGGGCTCAACAACATGGTCTTCAACTCACCAAGGCTGACCTGACTACATCTTCTGCTAAGTGTCAAATCTGCCAGCAACAGAGACCAACACTGAGTCCCCATTATGGAACCATTCCCCAGAGTGACCAATGAGCAAAACAATAGCAGATTGAGTACAGTGGTCCACTTCCAAGATGGAAAGGGCAGTGGCCTTACTGAGATAGATACTTATTCTGGATATGGAATTGCCTTTCCTGCACTGCTTCTGTTAAAACTACCATTTGAGAACTCACAGAATGTCTCATGCACCATCATTGTATTGCACCCAATATTGCTTCTGACCAGGGAGCACATTTTATTGCTAAAGAAGTGAGACAATGGGCTTATCCTCACAGAATTCATTGGTCTTACCATGCTTCCCACCATTTTGAAGCAGCTGGTTTGATAGAACAGTGGAACAGCCTTTTAAAGACACAATTACACTGCCAGTTAGGTAGTAATAATCTGGAGAGTTAGGGTAGAGTACTTCAGGATGTGGTATATGCTTTGAATCAGCACACAATATATGATACTATATCTCCTATAGCCAGAATCCATGGGTCAAAGAACCAAGGGGTTAAGGCTGAAAAGGTGCCCCTTACTGTCACACCTAGTAACCCATTAGGAAAATCTTTGTTTCCTGTACCCACAACTCTGTACTCTGCTGGCTTAGAAGTTTTGGTTCCAGAGCTGGGGATGGTTTTGCCAGGAGATACAATAAGCATTCCTTTGAACTTGAAGTTACAGCTTCTTTCTGGCTATTTTGGGCTTCTGAGGCCTTTGAATCAACAGACTAAGACAGGGAGAACACTGTTAGGAGGTGTGATAGTTAAGCCTGGGTGTCAACTTGACACATCCGGTATTAACTAAGTTGAGCTGAGACCACCTCTGGAAAGGATCAACTGAGACTACTTGAAGGATTATACCTGCTCTAGGTCCTATCAGGACCTCCACAGCTTTCATGGGATCCTCCCAGTACTACATCATATAAAAAGGAGCCACCAAGGAGAACAGATGCCTTCTTGCAGCTGTGCTAGGAATCGTTCTTCCTTCCGGCCGCCCGGTTCCTTCGACCTTCCAAGACTCTAGGAGTTCTCCAGCCTTCAGCCATCACCTACTTGACTACCAAACTGAGCAGCTAGCTATTGGCAGCCATTGTTGGAACTACCTCAGCTACTGGAAGCCATCGTTGGACTACCTCGGCTGCTGACAGCCTTTGCTGGACTACCTCAGCCATATCTGTAAGCCAACTCAATAAATTTCCTATATATATATTCATTCTGTGAATTCTGTGACTCTAGAGAACACTAACTAATACAGAAATTGGTACCAGGAGTGGTTCTAGAGAAACAGAATTGTAAGAATGAATTTTGCTGGCAAGCTTTGTGATTTCTGGAGCTGGCTTTTTGACCCAGTGAAATCTTCATCGACTAAAGACTCCCCTAGTGACATGGAGGACACTGCAACTGTTTGGAGTGAACTGTTTCTAGAACTGGTAAAAGTAGGTGGGTTAGACAGTCTTGATGCCCCTCTTGTGAAGATTCAGAAGCTCAGCGATTCTGTATATGAAACTTTACGTAAAATGAGTAAGAATAAGGAAAATGATGATGCTGGCTGGTTGTTTCTAGCATCTCTCAATAAACTACAAATGGAAAAGGACTATCTCAGTGAGGAAAATATCGAACTCAGAAAGTGCATAAAAAACTTAGAAGTTTCTAAGTGTGCCCTAGAAGAGAATCTTCTCTCCAGTAGCAATAAGGCTCAAATTGGTGAAAATCAAACCCAAACTTTATTAGGGTGGCTGAGTTACAATGTAAATTAAATTCCCAGCCTCGAAAGGTGTTGGCGGATAAAGTAAAAGCACTAAATTGGCAAAGAATGGGATCCTGAAAAGTGGGATGCTCATGTGTGGGAAGACCAAACTGATGATGAGGATGAGGACTGTTGAACTCTCAAATTCTGGTGCATTTATTCTGCCTGATGAAATGGTCTCCCCACCCTTAGCAGAGAATGAATCCCCACTCCCGCCCTCTACAGAATTGCTATCTCCATCTTTGCGTAAGGGAATTACTCATGATTTGTCTGAAAGGAGAGCAAAGACTTTGCCTCAAGAAAATGCTGATTTTTATGGCACGCCCACCTGTGATTGCTTCCAGGCCTATAACTAGGCTTAAGGCTAATCAGGCTTCTAAAGGTGAAATAGAAAGTATGGTCCATGAGGAGGTATGCTATACTCCTAAAGAACTCCATGACTTTTCTAACATGTTTAAGCAGCAGTCTGGGGAATATCCCTGGGAATGGATTGTAAGGCTATGGGATACTGGTGGAAGGAGCATAAAACTGGGTAAAAGTGAGTTCACAGAAATGGGCCCATTGAGTAGAGATTCTAGGTTTAACATTCCTACTCATAGAGTTAAAAATGGTGCCAAGAATTTATTTGAGTGGGTAGCTGAAGTATTTATTAAAGTTTGGCCATCTGAAAAGGAACTAGAGATTCCAGACATTCCTTGGTTTAATGTTGATGATGGGATTAAGAGGCTCATGGAAATTGGTATGCTTGACTGGATAAGTTCTTTAAAATCCAATTCTCAATGGGAGAATCCAGATGACATGCCTTTGACCAGAAATGTACTTAATAAATTGGTAAGAGAGGCAGCACCAAATATGAAGGCCCCTATCATTGCTCTTCTCCTTGTTCCAGACCTAACAATGGGAGATGCTCCCGCCCAGTTGGAAGACTTAACTTCAATGGGCCTAGGTGGATCGAGGAGTAGTAGGGGCCAAGTGGCAGCATTGAATCTCCAATGGCAAAGCAAGCGAACTAACCATAATGTGCAGCCTAGACAGAACAATACTTATGAGGGTCTCACTCGCTTAGACCTTTGGCATTGGCTAATTAACCATGGTGTCCCCAAAAGTAAAATAGATAAGAAGCCTACAAAGTTCTTATATGACCTGTACAAGCAGAAAAATTCTAACAGAAATGAAGGAAAAGCTGCCTTAGTCGTAGTAGCAGAGAATCACGGCCTGTCAACCAATTTCCAGACTTGAGCCAGTTTACAGATCTAGAACCCCTTGAATGAAGGGGAAGCTGGGTTCCTTTAAGGAAGGATATTGGCACCATAGCAAGAAGCTTTAATATTAATTAATCTTTCTCCTGTCCTTCCACAAAGGGACCTAAGGCCTTTCACTAGAGTAACTGTGCATTGGGGGAAAGGAAATAATCAGACATTTTTGGGTCTACTAGATACAGGGTCTGAGTTGACATTGATTCTAGGAGACCCTAAAAAGCATAGTGGCCCTCCAGTTAAAGTAGGGGCATGTGGAGGTCAGGTGATTGATGGAGTTTTGGCTAATGTTCGACTCACAGTAGGTCCAGTAGGTCCCTGAACTCATCCAGTGGTTATTTCCCCAGTACCAGAATGTATAATTGGAATAGATATACTTAGAAGTTGGCAGAACCCTCGCATTGGTTCCTTGAAATGTGGAGTAAGAGCCATTATGGTTGGGAAGGCCAAATGGAAGCCTTTAGAATTGCCTCTCTACCAAGGAAAATTGTGAATCAGAAACACTATCGTATCCCTGGAGGAATTACAGAAATTAGTGCCACCATAAAGGACTTGAAGAATGCAGGGGTGGTGGTTCCGACCACCTTTCCTTTTATCTCTCCCATTTGGCCTATGCAGAAGACAGATGGATCATGGAGAATGACAGTTGATTATCTCAAACTTAATCAAGTTGTGACTCCAATTGCAGCTGCTGTACCAGATGTGGTTTCATTGCTTGAGCAGATGAACACATCTCCTGGTACTTGGTATGCAGCCATTGATCTTGCAAATGCTTTTTTTCTCCATACCTATTCATAAAGATCATCAGAAGCAATTTGCCTTCAGTTGGCAAGGCCAACAGTATACATTTACAGTGTTACCTCAAAGGTATATTAATTCTCCAGCCCTATGCCTTAACTTGGTTTGCAGAAATCTTGATCGCTTGTCTCTTCCACAAGATATCACACTAGTCCATTATATAGATGATATTATGCTGATTGGATCAAGTGAGCAGGAAGTAGCAAGCATTTTGGATTTGTTGGTAAGGCATATGCACAACAGAGGATGGGAAATAAATCCAACCAAAATCCAAGGACCTTCCACTTCAGTAAAATTTTTAGGAGTTCAGTGGTGTGGGGCATGTAGAGATATCCCCTCTAAGGTAAAGGATAAGATGTTACACCTGGCCCCTCCCACCACTAAGAAAGAAGCACAACGTTTAGTGGGCCTGTTTGGATTTTGGAGGCAGCACATTCTTCACTTGGGTGTGTTACTTAGGCCCATATACCAAGTAACTCAGAAAGCTGCTAGCTTTGAGTGGGGCCCAGAACAAGAGAAGGCTATTCAGCAGCTTCAAGCTGCTATACAGGCTGCCTTGCCACTTGGACCATAGATCCAGCAGACCCAATGGTATTGAAAGTATCTGTCGCAGATAGAGATGCTGTTTGGAGTCTCTGGCAGGTTCCCATAGGTGAATCACAGAAGAGACACTTGCGATTTTGGACCAAGGCCCGGCCATCATCCGCAGACAATTACTCTCCTTTTGAGAAACAACTCTTGGCTTGTTATTGGGCCTTAGTGGAAACTGAAGTCTGACAATGGGTCACCAAGTTACCATGCGACCTGAGTTACCCATCATGAGTTGGGTGTTATCTGACCCAACAAGCCATAAAGTTGGACGGGCACAGCAGCAATCTATTATCAAATGGAAGTGGTACATATGAGACAGGGTCCAAGTGGGTCCTGAAGGCACAAGTAAGCTGCATGAAGAAGTTGCCCAAATGCCTATGGTTCCCCAACCTGTTGCAATGCCTGTTCCTAAGCATGCACCTATGGCCTCCTGGGGTGTGCCCTATGATCAGCTAACTGAAGAAGAAAAAACTAGGGCCTGGTTCACAGATGGTTCTGCTTGCTATTCCGGTGCCACCCAGAAGTGGACAGCAGCAGCGCTGCAACCACTTTCTGCAACAACCCTAAAGGACAGTGGAGAAGGGAAATCTTCACAGTGAGCAGAACTTTCGGCAGTGCACATGATTGTACACTTTGTCTAGAAGGAAAAATGGCCAAATGTGCAACTGTATATTGATTCATGGGCTGTAGCCAATGGTTTGGCAGGATGGTCAGGTACTTGGAAGGAACATAATTGGAAAATTGGCGAGAAAGACATCTGGGGAAGAAGCATGTGTATAGATCTTTCCCAATGGGCAAAGGACACAAAGATATTTGTGTCTCATGTAAATGCTCATCAAAAGAGGACATCGGCAGAAGAAACATTCAATAATCAGGTCAAAAAGATGACCCGTTCTGTAGACAGTCAGCCTCTTTCCCCAGCCATTCCTGTCATTGCCCAATGGGCCCATGAGCAAAGTGGACATGGTGGCAGAGATGGAGGTTATGCATGGGCTCAACAACATGGACTTCCACTCACCAAGGCTGACCTGGCTACAGCTGCTTCTGAGTGCCAAATCTGCCAGCAGCAGAGACCAACACTGAGTCCTCGATATGGAGCCATTCCTCGGGGTGACCAACCAGCAACATGGTGGCAGGTTGACTACATTGGACCACTTCCAAGATGGAAAGGGCAGCACTTTGTTCTTACCAGGATAGATACTTATTCTGGTTATGGATTTGCCTTTCCTGCACGTCATGCTTCTGCCAAGACTACCACCCAGGGACTTACAGAATGCCTTATCCACCATCATGGAATTCCACACAGCATTGCTTCTGACTAGAGAACTCATTTCACAGCTAAAGAAGTATGATGTGGGCTCATGACCATGGGATTCATTGGTCTTACCATGTTCCTCACCATCCTGAAGCAGCTGGCTTGATAGAACGGTGGAATGGCCTTTTAAAGGCACAATTAGAGCATCAATTAGTTAGTAATAGTCTGGAGGGATGGGGCAGAATTCTCCAGAAGGCAGTATATGCCTTAAACCAGCGTCCAATATATGGTACTGTGTCTCCTATAGCCAGGATTCATGGGTCCAGGAATCAAGGGGTGGAAACAGGAATAGCTCCTCTTACTATCACTAATAGTGACCCATTAGGAAAACTTTTGCTTCCTGTTCCTGCAAGCCTGTATTCTACTGGCTTAGAAATTTTGAGTCCAGAGCAGGGAATGCTTCTGCCAGGAGACACAGCAACTATTCCTTTGAACTGGAAGCTAAGGCTTCCTCCTGGTTATTTTGGATTTCTGATGCCCTTGAGCCAAGAGGCTAAGAAAGGAATAACAGTGTTAGGAGGGGTGATTGACCCAGACCACCAAGGAGAAATTGGACTGATTCTCCACAATAGTGGTAAGGAACAATATGTCTGGAGTGCAGGAGATCCACTAGGGTGTCTCTTGGTATTACCATGTCTTGTGATTAAGGTCCATGGGAATTTACAGCAACCCAACACAGGAAAGACAGTAAATGGTCCAGATCCTTCAGGAATGAAGGTATGGATAACCCCTCCAGGTAAAGAGCCAAGACCTGCAGAAGTACTTGCTGAAGGTGGAGGAAATACAGAATGGGTAGTAGAAGAAGGTAGTTATAAATACTACCTAAGGCCATGTAACCAGTTACAGAAATGAGGATTATAATTGGCATGAGTGCTTCTGGTCTAGACTGTCAAGAATAGACTTGTGCATGTGCACATACTCTAAGAAGATATTTATGTAATGTAATATGTTCATCTGTAGTTATGAGATGAAATGCTGTAATCTACATTATGATATTGTGTTATGCGAAACTAAGACTAAGCATTTCTTAAGGAGCATTGTCATTGATCTTAGAAAAAATTATGCGTGTGTGGTTGTACGTGGATAGTTATGTTATGTTAGGTGGAACTATGAATCTTACTGTTTTTATTTGGAGAATTTTTAATGGCCTAAGGAAATGTGATTTGGTGTCAAGTTGACAAGGGGTGGACTTGTGATAGTTAAGACTTGGTGTCAACTTGACACATCCGGTATTAACTAAGTTGAGCTGAGACCACCTCTGGAAAGGATCAACTGAGACTACTTGAAGGATTATACCTGCTCTAGGTCCTATCAGGACCTCCACAGCTCTCATAGGATCCTCCAAGTACTGCATCATATAAAAAGGAACCACCAAGGAGAACAGATGCCTTCTTGCAGCTGTGCTAGGAATCGTTCTTCCTTCCGGCTGCCCAGTTCCGTCGACCTTCCAAGACTCTAGGAGTTCTCCAGCCTTCAGCCATCACCTACTTGACTACCGAACTGAGCAGCTAGTTATTGGCAGCCATCGTTGAAACTACCTCGGCTACTGGAAGCAATCATTGGACTACCTCGGCTGCTGACAGCCTTCGCTGAACTATCTCGGCCATATCTGTAGGCCAACTCAATGAATTTCCTATATATATATTCATTCTGTGAATTCCGTGACTCTAGAGGACCCTAACTAATACAGGAGGTGTCATTGATCCATATTAGCAAGGGGAAATTGGATTGCTTCTGCACAATGGAAGTAAGGAAGAATGAAATAGAGTGGAAGAGATCCAGTAGGGTGACTCTTGTTGTTATCATGCCTGTGATTAAGGTTAATGGAAAACTGCAACATCCCAATGTAGGTAGGATGGTGGACTGCCCAGATCCTTCAAGAATGAAGGTATGGGTGACACTCCCAGAAAAAGAACCAAGACCTGCTGAATCACTTGCTGAGGGTACAGGAAAAACAGATTGGGTAGTGGAGGAAAGTACTTCTAAATAACAACTAAGACCACATGACCAGTTACAAAGATGTGACCAGTTACAGAGCACTTCTGTTGTAGTCATAAAGTACAAATGGAACTGTCTAAAATTCTTGATTTGTCCTAAATATATAATAAGTGACAGTGAACTATAGAATGTGATGCATATATTTTTAGAAAATGCTTTTTTTAACTTTGAATTGATATTTATTTATTATGATGTTTCTATTCTATTATTTATTCTGTGCTAAATTATTTAGCTTGTACTGATATTGATATTATTTTTTATTGCTTCCCCTCATAAAAGTTGATAAATACCCCATTCTTCTCCCTCCCTCCACCCCTCCTTGGATCCCCTTGCTCCCTTCCCCCTTGTCCCTTCCTTTTTCCCCTCTGGATCCTCCTCTCTGATGAGGTGTAAGTGTATGAGAAATGGACAAGGCAGGCCTGTATTAAGATCTCTGATCAACCATTACTTACAATACCTCTACCTGGGAAGCATGTCACTCAGGGATGATTTGTATGAGCCGCATGTGAGAATGCAACTTCCCCAAGCTACACCTGCTGCTGCACCTGCTGCTGACCTCAAACTGCCTGGCTAAGAGGACCAACCCAGACAGAACAACTCAGCAAAAGTTCATGCTGGGATGTTGGGTGGGGTATTTAAGCGGCCTGATATTTAAAATAAATGAGCCTGCAAAGAGCCTGCAAGCCTGAGAGCCTGAGAGCCTGCTTCAACACTCGCCTGACTCCCAGAGTCTGTGCCGTTGACACCATGCTAGCTTATCCCCACCCCCAAGGGTCTCCATAGGCCACTGACACTCCTACATCTGGCACCCAGCATGGGCTTCCACGGTGGCCCTTTCCCCCTCCTGGAACTAGTGTCAAGTACTGTGCCCCCTTCGGCAGTTTTTTGGTAAGCTGGTCTTTTTGTGTTTAATGTTCTTTACCTTTATAAGAGGTGAGCATGAAGGTCCATTTCCCTTTCTCTGTGTTTGTCTGTCCACAGATAGGGAGGTACACATTTTGGTTCTGGTTCACCCAGAATCTCCACATAAGGGTTGACCCTCCAGGAGATGGAATCCAGGAGTGGTTTCCTGATCGACCCTCCTCCTCCAGAGACACTGTGTGGGCATATGACCATGGCCTAATGAACCATGGAAGTTCCCCACTAAGCACAAGACATTTGGTCCCAATACATTCCTTATCTCATCTGTCCCCCTTTAGTCTTGTCTCTGTTCTTTAAAAAAAAAAAAAAAAAAAAAAAAGAAGGCACATCCCCTGTGGAGCCCACATTTTGGGAGCCTAATACCAACTTTCCTCCACTCACCTCACCTTGGAGGAGCATGCAGAAGCTACAGGCCAGCCAGGAGGCTCTGGAGCACAGCGCCTATCTTCCCCACTCAGCACTTGTGCCTTCACACACAACACATGGCCGAAGGATGCAGAGGCTCAGAGCCAAGGTGGCTGCCACAGCAGTGGGGTACATGCTAATGCTTCCCGGGTGATGGAGAGCAAGAAGAAAGGCTCCTTCTCCCCGATATGGGTGTTGTCCTTACCAAAGACTGATACTCCTCTTGCCTCTTGTCCGATGGAGGGACTCTGTCATGCTGCTATGGCAGGGACCCACTCTCTTATTAACCTGGGGTCAAGCACATGCTTGTGTCTTCCCTCAGGATTATACTTCACCAATGGGTTCCAGCTCGAGATGTAAGACTGGCAACAGAGATTGTGAAGCATTCTGGGAACCAGATTCATAAAATGAGTAAATCTGTGGCCACTTCAATTTTTTTCATTTTTGTTGCACACTGATTTTTTTTGGCATGCCATTTTAAATATATGTATGCATACTTAAAAATAAGAACAAGAAATTTTTGATAACATCTAAGGCCTTAGCTACTTATATTCTATATTGATCACAATTGTTTTTCTAATAGATTGTAAGTTTTCTTTCATTGTTTTCTCACTTGATTTTAATTTTTAATGGATTGTAACTTATGCTATCATAGGAGGAACTGTTTTTTTATTAATAATATTGCTTAAGTATTTCCTTCAGCACATCTCTCAGCAGCGCTCCCTCAATAAGACCACGCTACAGGCGCTTATGGCCCTTGAATATCCAAGCCATGGTACCCCTAGGGACATGGTTCAAGCTTGGATTGCAGAGATTTGTGAGGCCTTGGTCTAGTCTACTATCCACATATCCTGACATGTCTTCCAGAGGTGAGGTCCTTCGAGGGTTGGTAGCCAATGATGGGTAAGATCCTGTGAGACAGGACAACCTAAGACAGGCATGGTCCATAATGCTGAATGCCCTCTGAGGCAGGGTCAACAAGGTCAGAGCAAATAACTCTGGCTCCCGTTGGCTGTCAAAAATAAATAAAAAGGATGAATATGTAGGAGGAATGGACCAGGCAGGCCTGTATTAAGATCTCTGATCAACCATTACTTACAATACCTCCACCTGGTGAGCATGTCACTCAGGGATGATATGTATGGGCCACAAGCGAGAATGCAACTTCCCCAAACTACACCTGCTGCCGCGCCTGGTGCTCACGTCAAACTGCCTGGCTGAAAGGACCAACCCGTACAGAACAACTCAGCAAAAGTTCACACTGGGACTTAAGGGATGTTATGTGGGGTATATAAGCGGCCTGAAATTTACAATAAACGAGCTGGCAAAAAGCCTGCAAGCCTGAGAGCCTGAGAGCCTGCTTTGCCACTCACCTGACTCCTGGAGTCTGCACCATTGACTCCACACCAGCTTACCCCCAACCCCAAGGGGCTCTGCGGCCCCCTCACACTGCTACATGTACGAACTCAGTAGCATTTCCTAGAGCTTTTTTTGTGTTTCCCTTTAGTATAGAAACACTATTGTGGCTGTTAATTCCTTGCCTCTAAGGATCCTCTTTTTATTTTATATATTATTTATTTTTATCATATACTGAGGGGTAAGGATTTAGTTGCATAGCCTGGAGCCCCTACCAGAGCTCCCCATTAGTATAGGAACTCTATTATGGCTCTTAATCTCTTACCTCTAAGGATCCTATTACTTGGAACCTTCTCCCCTGTGATCCATCCTAGACTGTGAGGGGCCCTTGACATGTCAGCCACTGTTCAGGTTGGGCATAGTCTAAGTATGGCTGCTGTAATACTATGTTATGTGGAGTATCTTGCATATCTATGGTTCTCCCCATCTTTAGGCTCTTACAATATTGCTGCCCCCTCTTCCACAAGTTTCCCTGAGCTTTAGGATAGGGGAGGTTTGGCTGGTCTGGTTCTAGGTGATTAATGTAGGGTCTTTGGTGTTCTGAATTATGGTTTGTTATTGTTTTCTGTTTTGCTTTTTCTGCACTGCCCTTTGCTTTATCCTGATTGGTAATCAAGGTCACCTCCTAACCATAGATAATAGACTATCTAAGTGAAAATCTTAATAAAAGAGGAGACTCAAAGTTAGATAGAAGAATATGAGTAGGATACAGTAGTGAAGGGGAGGTCAGTGTCCCATTGCGGAATGGTTTCCATCTATCTACCAGTCCCTACATTCTCAATGATTGGTGAGAACAAACGTCTTTAATGGCAATTGACCAGCAAAGGAAGTGAGAGTGATCTGCACTAGATGTTCAAAGTGGTTTACATGACTATTTAACTCCTCCTGGATTTTCTCTTTCATTGTTTTGATTATAGTAAAGGTAAGGCTTTGAAAATCATTATCTTGGGTATGGTTTTCTTGGTTATTTTCTGTTAGTTTCTTCTGGTTGGATTCCATCATTATGGGGTTGATTCTTCTTGAAGATTTGTTGTCTTGGTTTTTGTTTCTCATGGATTTGTGCTGTGACTTGGCCATTTTGTTTTTATCTCTTAGTCCTTCTTTTTGTTTTTTTGTATGTTTTTGGCAGTTATTGCTAGTGTTTGCCTTGAAGTTGGGTACGCCTGTCTGGTTATTGATATTATTCCCTAGATGAGGCTATTGGACTGTTAATATATCAATTAAAGTGGTTTTAGTAGACAGGGATTGAAGATTTGTATGGTAGTGCACTTTTTAAGTTTCCTACCTTGGTGACATGTGAGGGTAGATAGTACAGTCCCTGAAGTTGTACAGGTTTTTGCATGGCTATATGGAAATATTAAACTGCACTGATTAATGATTAAGTAGAACAAGATGGTAGAAAGGGTTTAGTTGTCTTAGAGCCGGATGTGAAGATTCTCTCCTATGATAGGATGATTTTAGAAGACTTAAAATGAATGGTGTTGGTCCCCTAGTCCTTTGCTTGGGTTTTCTCTGGATTCTGTTGAATTCTGAGGAACAGGGAATCCACTCTGGTCCAGATCCTAGTGTGAGTCTGGGTAGGAGTCCTGGTTCTGGACAGAAAGGCAGAGTGGCTAGTAGGGGGCACAGATTACCTAAGGCCTGGGGCATGGTCCAGAGGGCCTTACCAAGGAGCAGAGAGTCGGCCTTGGACTGGGTCCCAGTCTATGGCAAAAAGGCAGTGTGGCTAGTGGGAAGTGCAGATGACCTAGGGACTAGGGCATGGTCAAAGGGCCTTACTTGAGGAGCAGGGAATGGCTCTGGTCTGGGACAAGAGCAGAAAAGAGTGTTCTAAGTACTTTTCATTTGTAAATTCTGCTGAAATTCTGAGATACATAAGAAAACAGAAGCACATACTGAGATAAGAAATTATCTCAAGTTGATGAAAGACAGTAAACAGGGTATTGGGACTCAAGAGGACAGTGGGAGGGGAAAAATAATTGAGTGTGAATATGTATATTACCTTCTCATTTTAATTAATTCTCCCCTGTACTTTGCACATATGTAAAGTAAATATAATCAAATGGTGTGACAGTAGAAAACACAGGTTTAGTAATTAACACACACATATACACAAATGCACATACACACAGAGAAAAATATCAGTGTTCTCAAGTAAATGCAATGCAATTTCTGAAAACAAGTAGCTCTTCTCAACTAGCGTAAACAAACTTGATGACATTACTTCCTTTTTTGGTCTACAAAATTAGTTTTAAGATATATAAAAATCTCACATAAAACTCAACAAAGAGTCTTATCAGCAGAAAAAATGAAGCAGAAAATAGAATTTCAGATCTTGAAGACAAAGTGGGAGAATTAACCAGCTCAATGGAAGAGATTGTTAACGAGATTGTTAAACCCAAAAAGATACTGGAGAGGAACATTCAAGAGATATGGGACACCCTGAAAAAGCCTAAAATGCGCATTCATGGTATACCAGAACAATAATCCCAAAATACCGCACCTGAGGAAATATTTCAATTCATCATAAATGAAAACTTCCCACAACTAAAGAATGAGGGGCCCATCCAAATACAAGAGCCATTTCACACTCCAAATAGATATGACCAAAAGAGAAAATCGCCATGGCAAATAATAATCAAAACACTCCACATTCAAGACAAAAAAAGGTGCTGAGAGCTTCAAGAGAAAAAAAAAACAAGTCACTTCTAAAGGTGAACCTATTAGAATAACAAATGGAAACAGTAAAAGCAAGAAGAGCTTGGAGAGACGTACTTCAAGTATAAATGAGCAAAAATGCCAAACCAGACTGATATACCCGGCAAAACTATCTGTCATGATTGAGGGAGAAAGAAAAGTTTTCCAGCACAAAGACAACTTGAAGGGATACATGTCTACCAAACCAGGCCTTCAAAAAATGCTATAAATAATAATCAAGCTTGAAGAAAAGAACAAGTGTATCCAGGAGGACAGAAGGGAAGTATAATACCATCAAAACATAAATATCAAACAACACGCTTACAAAATCCACTAAACATGAAAAATGTCCAGAATTAAAAAGAATTTCTCCATTATAACATTAAATGTCAATGGTATTAACTCACCGATTAAGAGACACAGATTACAAACTTGGATTAAAAACCACAATCCAACAATCTGCTGCCTTCAGGAAACTCATCTCACCACAAAAGATAGGCACATCCTAAGAATGAAAGGCTGGTCCAAAATCTTGCAAGCTAATGGAACCAGGAAACAGCCAGGGGTAGCAATTATGCTTTCAGACAAAGTGGACTTCAAACCAAAGAAAATCATAAGAGACACAGATGGTTACTACATTTCAGTCACAAGTACAATTC
The DNA here is from genome assembly GCA_023101885.1 of Typhlomys cinereus. Lineage (NCBI taxonomy): Eukaryota > Metazoa > Chordata > Mammalia > Rodentia > Platacanthomyidae > Typhlomys > Typhlomys cinereus. The sequence continues at coordinate 3,167,449 of JALPQD010000098.1, forward strand.
ACCAGGAAGACTTCACAATACTGAACATATATGCACCCAATACAGGCCCCTCCACATTCATTAAGAAAACCCCACAGCGTCTAAAGCAAGAAATCAACCCCCAAACGATAATTCTTGGGGACTTCAACACCGCCCTCTCAACATGGGATAGATCAACAGGTCAAAAGCTTAATAGAAACACTTTGGAACTTAATCAAACGCTTCAAGAAATGGACCTTACCGATCTCTATCAAACTTTTCACCCACGCACAAAAGAATACACATTTTTCTCAGCAGCACATTGAACGTTCTCCAAAATAGATCACATATTGGGCCACAAAAAAAATCTCCACATATACAGGAAAGTTGAAATTCTAACCTGTGCCCTATCAGACCACCACGGCCTAAAGCTGGACATCCACAACACAACAAACAAGAGAAAATACACTAACACCCAGGAACTTAACAATATGATGCTGAATGAGAACTGGGATTCAGGAAGAAATTAAAAAGGAAATTCAAGATTTCCTGAAAGAGAATGATAATGAAAATACAACTTACCAAAATCTCTGGGACACAATGAAAGCTGTCCTAAGAGGTAAGTTCATAGCTCTTAATGTCTACATCAAAAAAATAGAAACATCAGAAATAAACAACTTAACAATGCAGCTTAAAGCTTTAGAGAAACTAGAGCAATCTGATCCCAAAAGTAGTAGAAGAGAGGAGATTAGCAAAATAAGGGGAGAAATATCTGAAATAAAGATTAAGAAAATGATAGAGAAAATCAACCATTCAAAAAGCTGGTTCTTTGAAAAAATCAATAAGATTGATACACCCCTAGCTAAATTAACCAAAAGCAAGAGAGAGAAAACCCAAATTAACAAAATTAGAAATGAACATGGAGTTATCACTACTGATACCCAAGAAATCCAGAGAATTATAGCGTCATATTTCAAAAACATACTCTATGAAGTTTGACAACACAAAAGATATGGATGAGTTTCTTTTTTTCTTAATTTTATTCACTTATGTGTGCATGCAGTTGCATATGTATGTTTGTGTGTAGAACCACGGACGAATTCGTGAACCACCATGGACCTCCTCCACCTCCTCCCTGTTTTACTCAGCCACGGGATCCACAGGCTCCGCCCTACCAGGACTAGAAATGCAGGCCACCCCGTTCCTGCCTGGCGTCTATACGTGGGATCTGGAATCTGAACTCAGGACCTTCTGCCTGCAAGGCAGAGGCTTAACCCCTGAGTCACCTCTCCAGCCCGAGATGGATGAATTTCTAAGTAAACCTAACTTACATAAATTGAATCAGGAAGTTGTGAATTATTTAAATAGTCTTATAACATATAAGGAAATTGAAGAAATAATCTCGAATCTTCCCACCAAAAAATGTCCTGGACCAGGTAGATTCAGCACAGAGTTCTACCAGACATTTAAGGAGTTAATAACACCAATACTCCTTAAACCGTTCCATCAAATAGCAAAGGAAGGAACACTACCAAATTCCTTCTATGAAGCTAATATCATTTTAATTCCAAAACCTAATAAAGATTCACTTAAAAAAGAAAACTATAGGCCGATCTCTCTGATGAACACAGATGCAAAGATTCTCAACAATGTCTTAGCAAATCGGTTTCAAAAACATATCAAAAAGATCATTCACAGGGACCAAGTAGGCTTCATCCCCGGCACACAAGGTTGGTTCAACATATGCAAATCAATAAATGTAATTCATCATATAAATCAGTCCAAAGTCCAAGACCACATGATACTCTCGATAGATGCAGAAAAATCTTTTGACAAGATCCAACAGTCTTTTATGATCAAAACGCTAGAGACAGTAGAAATGGAAGGAACCTTTATCAATATAATAAAAGCTGTATACAACAAGCACACAGCAAGGATCATGCTCAATGGGGAAAAACTGGAAGCATTCCCACTTCGATCAGGAACTAGACAAGGCTGTCCACTCTCACCACTTCTATTCAATATTGTACTTGAAGTCTTAGCTGAAGCCATAAGACAAGAAAGGGACATAAAAGGGATTCAAATCGGCAAGGAAGAAGTCAAGCTATCCCTATTTGCAGGTGACATGGTTTTAACCTGAGTGGTCCCAAAAACTCCACCAGGAAGCTCCTGGAACTAATTGAGAAGTTCAGCATGGTGGAAGGATAGAAAAAAATGTACAAAAATCAGAGGCCTTCCTATATGCCCAGAATGAAAGAAGTAAAAAAGCCTTGAGAGAAACAATCCCATTTACTATAGCCCCTAAAAAAATAAAATACCTTGGTATAAACCTAACCAAGGAGGTAAAGAACCTTTACAATGAAAACTTTAAAACCCTAAAGAAAGAAATTGCAAAAGACATCAGAAGGTGGAATGACTTCCCATGTTCCTGGATGGGAAGAATCAACATCATAAAAATGACCATCCTACCAAAGGCAATATACAAATTCAATGCTATACCAATTAAAATCCCAAAGCAATTCTTTAAAATAGTTGACAAAACAATCTCAAAATTCATATGGAGGCACAAAAGACCCAGGATAGCAAAGACAATCCTGAGTAACAAAAACACAGCTGGAGGTATTGCCATACCAAACCTTAGTCTATACAACAAATCTATAGTTGTAAAGACAGCCTGGTACTGGCTCCAAAATAGACACACAGATCAATGGATAAGGATTGAAGACCCAGATATAAGCCCACAAAGTTACAGCCATTTGGTCTTTGACAAAGGGGCCCAAAGAATCCAATGGAAAAAGAACAGCATCTTCAACAAATGGTGCTGGCAAAAGTGGATCTCCACATGCAGTAATTGCAATGATTATGAACAAGAGGGATGGGGTAGGAGGGCCACACCAGAAACAAGGAGAGAGGGGACCATGTTATAGCAGGGAAAATAGGCCTCCATCCAGGACTGCAAGTAAGCAATGAGACATCTGGTTAAGTTCACAGACTTTCGTTCCTGATCATTTACAACTATGGGGGTATGATCTCACCAGAAGGGGAGGGTATATAGTATGGCAGATAAAAAGTAACCGTTTTGCAAATGGGTGATTGACCCCTCCCTCCCTGTGGTTCCCTACTTTCATTGCATCTACCTTTGAATGTGCTCTTATAACAAGACTCCAGTTTAACAACTTTTTGTCTTTGACCAGGGGGTGACATACAATGCCCATCAGGATGGAGTGAAAGGCATTGCAGGAGCAGCAAAACTGCAAAAGAAAATCAACAAACCACAATCCAGAACTTCAGAGACCCTATATCGACCACCTAGAACTAGGCCAGCCTAATCTCTCCCAATCATGAAGCTCAGAGAATTTGTGGAAGAGGGGGCAGTAAGATTGTAAGAGCACAAGGATGGGTGGAGTCATGCAAGATACTCCACACAAGTTAGGGCTGAAGCAGTTATAATAGGATTCTGCAAGATCTGCACAATGATCAACTTATCATTGTCCCTTCAAAGTCTAGCATGGACTAAAGGCACTAGGATCCTTAGAAGAAAGGGATTAACAGTAACAGTAGTATTCCTATACTTAAGGGGAACACAAGAAAGAGTTCTAGGAAATGCCACTGTGTCCTTACACTGCATCAGATAGGAGGACCCAGAGGAAAGTTTGATATACACATTAAAGGATGCTTCAGAGATGGGGGGAGGGGGCACTGGGAGAAAGGGAGGGAGGGGGGAAAGGAAGGGGAAAAGGGGGGTGGGAGCAGGGAGGTGCAGGGAGGGGTGGAGGGAGGGAGGTGACAGGAGTACTTATTACATTTGTATGAGCAGAAAAATAAATTAATTAAAAAATAAAAAGTATAAACATAATTTAAGCAATAAAATGACTTTGAATGAATCCTTATTCCTCACTAAGATGGAGGACTCAGGGGGAGGTTTGGCATTCACACAAAAGAATGCTCCAGGGGATGAGAAGGAGGAAGGGGGAGGCACTGGAAGTGGCAGAGGAAGGGAGAGTGAAAGAAAGGAGGGAAGGCAAGCAGTGAAAGGGGGGATGACTGGGGAGGGTAGGAGGGAGGGAGAGGATGAGTGGTACCTGTTGAGCTTGCATGATTAGTAAAAAAAATAAATTGTGGGAGAAAAAATGACACAGTTGAGAAATCTTCATATCTCCATGTACAACTACTTGAGTTTCATCCCAAGATCCAATGTAATAGAAAGAGGCATGGTCTTCCTTGAAACTGTTTTCCTAACCATGCCTTGGCAAGACCAGTTCCATAAATGCATAAAAACACACGACCCAAATGAATAATGTCCAATGAACTCCTATAACAATGTGACATGTGCAAAGAGCACACACACACACACACACACACACACACACACACATACACACACACACACACCCAAGCACATGCACCAAAGATAGTGCATAAATAATTTTTAAATCTATTGAGCAATCTAAGAGCAATATACAAATTGAACATTATACCAGTCAAAATCTCCAAGCAATTCTTTAAAGAAATTGACCAAACAATCTCAATATTCACATGGAAGCACAAAAGACCCAGGATAGCAAACACAATCCTGAGTAATAAAAACTGCTAGAGGTATCACCATACCAAAATTCTGGCACTGGGTCCAAAATACACATGTAGATTAATGGATAAGAGCTGAAGACCCAGGTTTAAGCCCACACAATTACAATCATTTGGTCTTTGACAAAGGGGCCCCAAAAATTCAATGGAAAAAGAACAGCATCTTTCAACAAATGGTGCTGGCAAAACTGGATATCCACATGCAGAAGATCAAAACTGGACACATACTTAGCACCATGCATAAAAATTTATTCCAAATGGATCAAGGACCTTGATATTAGGCCAAAGACTATTAAAAACCCTAGTTGAAAGGATAGGGAAATTCCTGGAGCTGATTGGGCTAGGCCAACAGTTCCTACATGGAAATCCAATAGCACAGGTCCTAAAACCAACACTTAACATATGGGATCTTATGAAACTAAAGAGCTTCTGTTCAGATAAAGAGATTGTAAATTGAGCAAAAAGGCAACCCATGGAATGGGAGAAAATCTTCACTAACCACTTATCTAAAAGTGCTCTACTATCCAGATAGCACAGAGAAAACTATAAAATTAATCACCAAGGACGTAAATAGCCTAATTAGAAAATGGGTCTCTTGTGTTCATTTATTGCAGGTAGGTAGTAAGACATCTGGTGCAGCTCACTGTCACTTCCTGGTCACTTGGGATTGAGGAGGTGTGATCTCACCAATCATGAAAGATACAGGGACTGGTAGATAGACAGTAACCAACCAGGAAATTGGATGTGACCCCCACACACATTGCTGTATCATACCCTTATTTGTCCATCTAACTTTGAGTCTCTTCTTATATCAAGATTTTCATTTAAACAGCCTTTTATCTTCGGTTCAGAGGTGACCTTGAATATTAATCAAAATGGAGACAAGGGTGGTTCAGGAAAAGCAAAACTGAAGACAACAAACCATAATTAAGAACACCAAAGACCCTATATTAATCACCTGGAACCAGACCAGTCAAATCTCTCCCCATCAGAAGAAGGAGTGGCAAGATTGTGAGAACCTGATGATGGGGAGGACCAAAGATGTCCAAGATACTCCATACAAGTTAGGGCTGTAGTAGCCAGAATTGGACTTTGCCTGACCTGCACAATGGCTGATATGTCAATGATCCCCCCCCCACCAAAGGCTACCAGGAATCACAGGGAAGAAGGCTCCAGGCAGTAGGATCCTTAGAGGGAAAGGAATAAACAGACATAACAGAGTTCCCATACTAATGGGCACCAAATAAAGGGCTCTGGGCTATGCCACTGATCCAAACCCTAACTAGGGTGAAAGACTCAGAGGGAGGTTTGGCATTCACACAAAGAATGCTCCTGGGGATACAAGGGAAGAAGGGAAAGCACTGCAAAAAGGGGAAGAGGGAGGGGGGGTGAAAGGACAGGGTAAAAGGAGGGAGAGTATGAAGGGGGACTGGGGCAGGGAGGAGATACAGGGGTACCTATTGAGCTTGTATGATTGGGAAAAATATACAATGTAGGAGAAAAAATATGTCTCAGAGGGTAATGGCTCTGTGTACAAACCTTGCCATCTGAGTTTAATACCTACACTGCACATGTTGAAGTAGAGAGCTGACTCCTGAGACTTCTACCAATGTGCCATGACACATATCTGCCTTCTCTCTTCCTCTTTTTCACTTACTCTCTCTATCATTTCTAATAATAAAATAAAATATAATTTCTAGGAAAAGAAAAATCAAACTTTTTAGAGCAGTGCACAATACCGAGCCGCTGTGCCATGTCTCAGCATCACCCCAGGTTTGGGATAATCCTTTCCAACACTCACCTTTGGTAGTCTCATTTCTGAAACTTAGTGATAACTGAGCCCTTTACAAGTCCATATTAAATAAAACTTTTTGTATGACCCAAGATAATTTTAGGGAGAGGTTTTATTTTTTCTTTTTAAAATTTAGACTATTTACAATTGGGGTGGATTTTTGTTTTTTCTCCCAATATTAACTATTTCATCTGTCTTCCTCCTACTGACATGTATCTTTTTTCTACTACAATATCCTTTTCTACTGAGCTCCATAGATGATGTTTGTTCCTTTTGTGCCTGGGTACATGCTACAAAATAAGTGATATTCCAGTAGACATACTCCTGATACTATGGCCAGCTTTGACCATCATCGATCATTCCCAGAGGAGCGAGACCACCTGAATTACCAATCTTTGTGAAAGATTTTTATTTTCTGCCATACACTAAGTAAGCATGTAATGAGTAAGATAATTTTAAGTGTTATTAGGGGGATCAGTGTGTAACGGTGTCACAGTATGGAATGAATGACCTTCTTTACATATAAAGTTTGAGTCACCACATAGTCAGCATGATTTCAGCCTTGACAAGATCAACACATACCCTGTACTTTCTCAGTATACCCCTTTTTAATTTACTGTCCTGGATTCTTGGGAAGGATATATGTCAGAAGCAAGTTAAAGAATGAGAAAACTAGTTTGACTTACAGCCTCAGGGTTCTGTCCATGATGATAGGAAAGGCATGCAGTAGGAATTTGATGGGCTTGTCACATGACATCTGCATTTGTTGCTTGGGGGTGTCCAGCATGTTTTTTCCTTTTTCTTCAGTCTGGGACCCCAGTCCACGGAATAGTACTGCCCACCACCAACATTGGGACATCTCATTACTCTTAACATTATCAAGAATTTCCTGCAAACTCAATCATTAGTTTGACAACTAAGTTATTCTGCACCTAAACACAGGTTGACATTAAATATTAACCTGAAATTCTGTAATCCAAACATTCTCAGTTTGCATTGCAAAATGGAGACAAATGGTAAGACCTTTAAAATGTCACACTGCACAATATTCTTTCATTTTCTCTATCTCTCTCCCAGACCTCAGGCTTCACTGACTAACTGCTATCTATTCCCCATTGACTGTCTGTTGAAATTCCATTTTCATGAAATTCCTTTTCTCTTTAGAAATAAAAAAAGGTATTTGTTAGAAAATAAGGGGAACATCACCTGTCAGCATCTGCACACTCACTTTTAATTCAGCAATTACTATCCGTCAAAACCTAATTTACCACCTTTCTCCATCATTCTCAAAGGTGGAGGCTGGATTACTAGGGATACCTTTCAATTAGGAAAATAAACAAAACACTTCGACTTTTCCAAAAATCCTCCATGTGATATTGCTGATGAGAGAAAAAATTAGTAGAGCAAATACTGGGAAAACTAACAATAACAAAAACACTATACAACATTCTTAGAGAACCAGTAGGAGTCATATATCAACAATTAACTTTACAACATAACATGTAAAAATTAAGGTTGTTTAGTATCACCTTCTAGCTTTACAGTAATTTTTCACAACTTATTTTAAGATTTAAGACATTGACGAAACAATCTCAAAATTCATATGGAGGCACAAAAGACCCAGGATACCAAAGACAATCCTGAGTAACAAAAACACTGCTGGAGGTATCACCATACCAAACCTTAGTCTATACTACAAATCCAAAGTTATAAAAACAGCCTGGTACTGGCTCCAAAATAGACACACAGATCAATGGATAAGGGTTGAAGACACAGATATAAGACTACAAAATTTGGCCCAAAAAATCCAATGGAAAAGAATAGTATCTTCAATAAATGGTTCTGGAAAACTGGATCTCCACTTAAAGAAGATTAAAGCTGGACCTATACGTGTCACCATGTACAAGACTTTTTTTAAAACATTTTTTTATTATTTCCACTCATACAAACTTAATAGGTAGACCAGTTTCCTCCCTACTCCTACCCCCAACCCTCTGCTTCCCCTCCCGTCCCTCCATCCCCAGTGCCTCCCCCCCAATACCCAGAGAGTCCTTTATTGTGTATGCCTGACTCTCCTCTGGGTCCTCCTCTCCGGTGACGTACAAGGACCCAGTGGCATTTCCCTGAACGCTTTCTCGTGTTCCCCTTAAGCATAGGAACACTACTGTGGCTGTCAATCCCTTGCCTCCAAGGATCTGGGTGCCTTTAGCAGATGCTAGACTTTGTGAGGTCAATAGTGTGTTGGACATTGTGCAGGGCATGCAAAGTCCTATTATGATTGCTTCGACCCTAACTAGTGTGGAGAATCTTGCAAATCATTGCTCCTCCCACCCTTTTGCTTTTACAATCTTACCGCCCCCTCTTCCGCAAATGTCCCTGAGCTTCAGGATGGGGAGAGATTAGGCTGGCCTGACTTAATTCCAAATGGATCAAGGACCTTGATATAAGGCCAGAGACTATAAAAACCATAGTTGAAAGGATAGGGAACTCCCTCGAGCTGATTGGGCTAGGCCAACAGTTCCTAAGCAGACATCCAATGGCACAGTCACTGCTACCAACTCTCAACAGTTGGGATCTTGTGAAATTAAAGAGCTTCTGTTCAGATAAAGAGATTGTAACATGAGATCAAAGGCAACCCACAGAATGGGAGAAAATCTTCACTAACCACATATCTGATAGAGCTCTACTATCCAGAGTGCAAAAAGAACTTAGAAAACTAAACACCAAAAAACCAATGGCCCAATTAAAAAATGGGCCCTGGAACTTAAAAGAAACTTTACCAGGGATGAAATTAAAATGTTTAACAAATATCTTAAAAAATGCTCCACTTCCTTAGCCATCAGAGAAATGCAAATCAAAATTTCCCTGAGATATTATCTCACCCCAGTCAGGATGGCAAAAATCCACAATACAAACAACAAAATGCTAGAGAGGATGTGGAGAGAGGGGAACTCTCCTACATTGCTGATGAGAATGCAGGCTTATACAGCCACTTTGGTGAGCCATCTGGAGAGTCTTAAAGAGATTAAAGATTGAAATGCCAAATGACCCTGCTATTCCAATTCTGGGAATAACCCCACATACAACAATAGTTCACCTCGATAGCAGAAGCATGACCATATTCATAGCAGCACTGTTTACAATAGCAAAGTCATGGAATCAACCCAAATGTCCAACAGTTGACGAGTGGATAAAGAAGGTACATCTATACAATGGAGTACTACTCAGCCATCAAAAATGATGAATTACTGGAATTTGCCGGGAAATGGATGTCATTAGAAACAATTATATTAAGTGAAGTATTCGAGATGCAGAAAATTAAGCGCCGTATGTACTCCCTAATTGGTGGCTCCTAGTACCAAACCTACCTAGCCCACCTACAGACACTCAAAGATAAATCTCTGTAATACCTAGAGTAATTGCAAGGATTATGAACAGGAGGGATGGGGTTGGAGGGCCACACCAGAAACAAGGAGAGAGGGGACCATGTTACAGCAGAAAAAAAATAGGCCTCCATCAAGGACTGCAAGTAAGTAATGAGACACCTGGTTAAGTTCACAGACTTTCGTTCCTGATCATTTACAACTGAGGGGGTACGATCTCACCAGAAGGGGAGAGCATAGAGTCTAGCAGATAAAAAGTAATCATTTTGGAAATGGGTGATTGACCCCTCCCTCACTGCCATTTCCTACTTTTATTACATCTACCTTTGAATGTGCTCTTATAACAAGACTCCAGTTTAACAACTTTTTGTCTCTGGCCAGAGGGTGACATACAATCCCATCAGGATGAAGTGAAGGGCATTGCAGGAGCAGCAAAACTGCAAAAGAAAATCAACAAACCACAATCCAGAACTTCAGAGACTCTATTATCAACCACCTAGAACTAGGCCAGCTTAATCTTTCCCCATCCTGAAGCTCAGGGAAATTTGCGGAAGAGGGAGCAGTAAGATTGTAAGAGCACAAGGAAGGGAGGAGTAATGACATGCAAGATACTCCAAACAATTTAAGGCCAAAGCAATCATAATTAGACTTTGCATGCCCCACACAATGTCCAACACACTATTGACCCCACAAGGTCTAGCATTTGCTAAAGGCACCAAGATCCTTGCAGACAATGGATTGACAGCCACAGTAGTGTTCCTATGCTTAAGGGGAACATGGGAAAGGGTTCAGGGAAATGCCACTGGGTCCTTGTATGTCATCAGAGAGGAGAGCACAGAGGAGAGTCTGGCATGCCATTAAAGCATTCTCAGGGGATTGGGGGGAGGCACTGGGAGATGGGGAGGGAAGGGTGAAAGGAGGGGGAGCAGGGGGGTCGGGGATAGGAGGAGGGAGGGAAGGAACTGGTGTACCTACTATGTTTGTATGAGCGGAAATAATAAAAATGTTTTTAAAAAGTGCAATAAAACAGAAAAAAAGACATTGAAAAGGGTCAGGAATTATATTTAACTTTTGAACTTCTGAAGAGAATTTTTGTCTGGTCTTAACAAAACAGCATAACATTTTGGGCCAAAAATGCACCGTAGCAGGCCTGCACTGGAAGTCAAGATACAGAAGACTTCCACTGGCAACATGACCTTCCCCTTGGTGCTGTGGTAAACAGGCAGGAAGGTGACCCACACACTGCAGAACACCAGCATGCTGAAGGTCAGGAACTTGGCTTCATTGAAGGTGTCAGGCAGGTTCCTGGCAAGGAAAGCCACAGTGAAGCTCCCCAGGGCTAGAGAGCCCAGGTATCCCAGGATGCAGTAGAAGGAATTGACTGAGCCCTTACTGCACATGATAATGATGTGGCCATATTCAGAGTATGTGTCTATGTCAACATAGGGAGGATATGTTCCGAGCCAGACTCCACACAGAATGAGTTGGATAAGGGTGCAGGAAGGGGGGATGTAGTTAGGTGCTCTTGAGACCAGCAGCCACCTCATCTTTCTTCCTGGAGCAATGAGTTTGAAGGCCAGAACCACAGTGATTGTCTTGCCCAAGACAGTAGATAAAGCCACAGTGAACACAACTCCAAATGTGACCTGCTGCAGCTTGCAAGTGTCAATGTTGGGATGTCCAATGAAAAGCAAGGATCAGAGGAAACAGAAGGCCAGAGAGATGAGTAGGATGTAGCTGAGGGTGAGGTTATTAGCCTTCACAATGGGAGTGTCTCGATGCTTCACAAAGATCCCAAGAACAAGAGCTGTGAATGCAGAGAATCCCAGGGACACACAGGCCAGAGACATCTCCAAGGGGTCTTCATAAGTCAGAAAGGACATCAACCTTGGGAGGCAGAGCATCTGCTCTGTCTTTGCATAGTGATCATCTGGACACTTCACACACTGATCCATTCCTGTTGCAGAAAAAAAATGTCATCAACACATCATAATGTTTCTCTCTTATCCACAGTGCAAGTGGTGGAATAATATAACACAGTTCCTTTCTTGTTTCTTTGAATATTAATTTCAGTAGATTATTCTAGCATAGTGATTTACAATTTCTTCTGTTCACAATTTTATCATAAACAAATTCCAAAACTTGCATATTCTTTTACTGAATCATGCAGAATGATTTTTTTACATTGACTCAGAAAAAAATGCTTCCATGATAACAGAACAAAAGTGAGCAGACTGAGTAGCTTAAAAAGCCTCATGTTAATACACATGCTTAATTGATGGGATAATTGAATTTCATGGTGAAATACAATTCAGATTCTGCCTGTCGGAGTCCAACTGTCCAAATGATGTTGATGGTATCCTATGGCTGTGAAATTACATGATAGTGTAGGGAAAAAAATAGTCCTTCCTTTCTTTATAAAGAAGGGGGAACACCCTTTTGCCCTTGACTAGACTAGAGCAGACTCCCTTCATCTCAGTTAAGACCATTAGTTGATGTCCCAGGCCCTAAGTCATCTCTGCTCCCCACAAGCACCCTGAGAGGCAGCCACTCTACTCATGTGCTGATGAAGGACCCTAGGTCACACTCCAAGTCCCAGGTGATCTATATGCCACATTAGACACTCTGCCCTTCTGCCCCAGACCCAGACCAGGGCAGACTCCCTGCTCCTCAGATAAAATCCCTAGATCACATCCCATCCACAGCCAGTCTGCTCTGTCCATGGTAAGTCCCCTAGGACAAGCTCCAGTTGCCAGGCGATCTATGCCAAACTAGATATTCTGCCTTCTGACCTGGACCTAGGCCAAGGCAGGCTCCCTAGTACTCAGGGCAGATTCCATGCTCTTCAGAATTCAACAGAGTCCAGTGAAAACCCAAGCAAACCTCTAGGGAACAAACATCATACATCTGAAGTTCTCTAAAATCATCCCATCACATGGGAGAGAATCTTCAGGTCCAGCTCAAAGACAAGTAAACCCTTTTTACCATCTTGTTCTTCTCAATTATTAGTTACTATAGTTTAACTTTTGTCTATAGCAACCACAAAATGCATACAACTTCGGAGATTATACCAATAACCTTCACAAATCACCAAGAAAGTAAAGAGAAAAAGAGCATTAACATTCTAATCTTCAATCCCTGTCTGCTAAACCTGACTTAATTGATGTACTAACAGTCCAATAGTCAGTCTCATCTAGGAAATAACACAAATACCAGATAGGTATACCCAACACCAAGGCAAACACTAAAATTAAATTCTCAAGTTTAGTACTAACATCTAATTCAGTTCAGTCAAAAACACGCAGAAACTGAAAGAAGGTCTTAAGAGATCAAACAACAATACCCAGGTCACAGCACAAATCCATGAGAAAGAAAAAACAAGACAATAAATCTCTTTTCAAAAGAAGTAACTGCATAATGATGGATTCCAACCAGAACAAACTCACAGAAAATAGCCAACAATGCCATACCCAAGATAATGATTTTCAAACCATGAACCTTCCTATGATCAATACTCTGAAAGAAGAAATCTGGGGGGAGATAAATAACAGCATCAACCATTTTGAATAGGAACACAACAGGTACTTGGAGGAAATGAGAAAAACAATTGAAGAAACAAAAATGGGCATAGAGCAGTTAAAACACTCTTCACTACCACATATCTGATAAAGCTCTATTTTACAGAGTGCACAAAGAATTTAAAAAACTAAACAACATTAAAAAATGGGCCTGGGAACTCAAAAGAAAGTTTTCCAGGGATGAAATTGAAATGCTTAACAAATATCTTAAGAAATTCTCTGCATCCTTAGCCATCAGGGAAATACAAATCAAAACCTCCCTGAGATATTATCTCACCCCAGTCAGAATGGTGAAAATCCACAATACAAACAACACCAAATGCTAGAGAGGATGCGGGGAGAAGGGAACTCTCCTACATTGCTGGTGGGAATGCAGGCTTATATAACCACTGTGGTGATCAGTCTGCTGATTTTTTAAAACGCTAAAGATTGAAATGCCACATAAGCCCTTTCCCCACCCATCTCCTGGGACCTGCGCAGACCATCCAGGACTAAATGCAACCTAGGTAAGCTCCGCCCCTGCCCACGCCCATAACCCCAGGCAGCACAAGGTACCCAGCTCCTCCCACCAGCCAGCCAGAGCCAGAGCTGCGCCAAGCGGGGGAGGACTACCCTGGGCCACGCCCCAGCTCCCCAGGTTAAATAGCGCCCCACCGGGCCACTATGTCCCTTTCCACAACCACCGCTCAGGAAGAGAAGTCCAGCAGGGACTCACCGTGACCTAGGTAAGCTCCCCCTGCAAAACCCCAAAACCCCAGGCCAAATAATTCAGTTCAGTGAAAAACGCACAGAAATTGAAAGAAGGTCTTAAGAGTTAAAACAACAATGCCCAAGTCAAAGTGCAAATCCATGAGAAACAACACCCAAGTAAACAAATCTCCCACTCAAGGAATTAGTCCCATATTGATAGATTCCAACCAGAACAAACCCATGGAAAATGGCCAAGAAAGCTTGACCCAGGATAACAAATTTCAAAACATGATCATTACCATGTTCAATATTATGAAAGAGGAAATCTGGGATGAATTAAATAACTGCATCAATCACTTTGAAGAGGAACACAACAGACACTTGGAGGAGTTGAGTAAAACAGTTCAAGAAACAAAAAAAAAAGGCATAGAGCAGTTAAAACACTGAAGCAGAGTTTAAAACTGAACTAAAAGACAAGTTATCTTCAACCCAGAACTCAACAGAAAGTCATATCAGCAGAACTAACAAAGCAGAAAACAGAATTTCAGACATTGAAGAAAAAGTGGGAGTATTAACCAGCTCAATGGAAGAGGTTGTTAAAGCCAAAAGCCAAAAGAAATATTCAAGAGTTATATGAGACACTGAAGAAGCCTAACGTGTGTATTCATGGAATACCAGAGCAAGAATCTCAAAATACCACACTTGAGAAAATTTTTCAAATGATCATCAAGGAAAACTTTCCTCATCTAAAAAAAGAGAGGCCCATCCATATACAAGAGGCATTCCGCACCCCAAACAGATATGACCAAAATAGAAACTCGCCACGGCAAATAATAGTTAAAACACTCCACATTCAAGATAAAGAAATGGTGCTGAGAGCTTCAAGGGAAAAAAAAAAGTCACTTTTAAAGGTAAACCTATTGAAATAACAAATGACTTCTCAGTCGAAACAGTAAAAGCAAGAAGAGCTTGGAGAGACATACTTCAAGTATTGAATGAGCAAAAGTGTCAACTCAGGCTGTTATATCCCACAAAACTATCAGTCATGATCAAGGGAGAAAGAAAAATTTTCCAGCACAAAGACAACTTGAAGGGATACATGTCTACCAAACCAGGCCTTCAAAAGTTCTAGAAATGATACTCAAGCTTGAAGAAAAGAACAAGTGTATCCAGGAGGACAGAAGGGAAGTATAATACCACAAAAATATAAATGTAAAACAATCAGCTTACAAAATCCACTAAACATAAAAAATATCCAGAATTAAAAAGAATTTCTCCATTATAACATTAAATGTTGTGGGCTTAAATCACCAATTAAGAGACACAGATTACAAACTTGGATTAAAAATCACAACCCATCAATCTGCTGCCTTGAGGAAACTCATCTCACCACAAAAGACAGGCACATCCTAAAAATGAAAGGCTGGTTCAAAATTCTGCAAGCTAATGGAGCCAGGAAACAGGCAGGGGTAACCATTATGCTGTCGGACAAAGCGGACTTCAAACACCCAAAAATCATAAGAGATACAGATGAATACTACTTTTTAGTCACAGGAACAATTCACCAGGAAGACTTCACAATACTGAACATATATGCACCCAATACGGGCCCCTCCACATTCATTAAAAAAATCCTACAGCATCTAAAGTGATAAACCAACCCCCAAACAATAATTCTTGGGGATTTCAACACCGCCCTCTACATGGGAGAGATCAACAGGTCAAAACCTTAACAGGGACACTTTGGAAATTAATCAAACGCTTAAAGAAATGGACTTTACAGATCTCTATCAAACTTTTCATCCACGCACCAAAGAATACACATTTTTCTCAGCAGCACATGGAATTTTCTCCAAAATAGATGACATATTTGGCCACAAAATTAATCTCCACATTTACAGGAAAGTGTAATTCTAGCCTGTGTCCTATCAGACCACCAGGGCCTAAAGCTGGACATTCACAACACAATAGTAGACAGAAAATATATTAACTCCTGGAAACTTAACACTATGATGCTGAATGGGAACTGGATTCAGGAAGAAATTAAAAAAGATATTCAAGATTTCTTGAAAGTGAACGATAATGAAAATACAACTTCCCAAAATCTCTGGGACACAATGAAATCTGTCCTAAGAGGTAAGTTCATAGTTCTTAATGCCTACATCAAAAAAATGGAAACATCAGAAATAAACAACTTAACAATGCAGATTAAAGCTTTAGAGACAATAGAGCAATCTGATCCCAAAAGTAGTAGAAGAAAGATTAGCAAAATAAGGGGAGAAATATATGAAATCGAGATTAGGAAAACGATAGAAAAAATCAACCAGTCAAAAAGCTGGTTCTTTGAAAAAATCAATAAGATTGATAAACCCCTGGCTAAATTAATCAAAAGCAAGAGGGAGAAAACCCAAATTAACAAAATTAGAAATGAAAATGGAGTTATCACTATTGATACCCAAGAAATCCAGAGTATTATAACGTCTTATTTCAAAAACTTATACTCTGTGAAATATGACAACCCAAAAGAGATGGATGAATTCCTAAGTAAACACAACTTACCTAAATTGAATCAGGAAGTGGTGAATTATTTATTTATTTATTTATTTATTTATTTATTTATTTATTTATTTATTTTAAATAATACATTTTTGTTATTATTTCAGCTCATACAAACTTAATAGGTACACCAGTTCCCTCCCTCCCTCTTCCTACCCCGAACCCCTGCTCCCCCTCCCCTCACCCCTCCCTCCCTATCCCCCCATGCCTCCTGCCCCAATTCCTAGAGTCCTTTCTTGTGCATGCCTGACTCTCCTCTGGGCCCTCCTCTCCGATGACGTACAAGGACCCAGTGGCCTTTCCCTGAACCCTTTCCTGTGTTCCCCTTAAGTATAGGAACACTACTGTGGCTGTCAATCCCTTGCCTCCAAGGATCTTGGTGCCTTTAGCAGATGCTAGACTTTGTGAGGTCAATAGTGTGTTAGACATTGCACAGGGCATGCAATGTCCAATTATGATTGAGGAAGTGGTGAATAATTTAAATAGTCCTATAACATATAAGAAAATTGAGAAAATAATCTCAAATCTTCCCACCAAAAAATGTCCTGGACCAGATGGATTCAGCACAGAGTTCTACCAGACATTTAAGGAGTTAATAACACCAATACTCCTTAAACTGTTACAACAAATAGCAAAGGAAGGGACATTACTAAATTCCTTCTATGAAGCTAATATCATTTTAATTCCAAAACCTAATAAAGATACACTTAAAAAAGAAAACCATAGGCCAATCTCTCTGATGAACACAGATGCAAAGATTCTCAACAAAGTCGTAGCAAATTGGATTCAAAAACACATCGAAAAGATCATTCACGGGGACCAAGTAGGCTTCATCCCTATCACACAAGGATGGTTTCAACATACGCAAATCAATAAATGTAATTCATCATATAAACCAGTCCAAAGTCCAAGACCACGTGATACTCTCTATAGATGCAGAAAAATCTTTTGACAAGATCCAACAGCTCATTATGATCAAAATGCTAAAGACAGTGAGAATGGAAGGAACCTTTATCAATATAATAAAAGCTGTATACAACAAGCCTACAGCAAGGATTATACTCAATGGGGAAAAACTGGAAGCATTCCCAATTCGTTCAGGAACTAGACAAGGCTGTCCACTCTCACCACTTTATTCAATATTGTACTTGAAGTTTTAGCTGAAGCCATAAGAAAAGAAAGGGACATAAAAGGGATTCGAATCGGCAAAGAAGAAGTCAAGCTTTCCCTATTTGCATATGACATGATCTTATACCTGAGTGATCTGAAAGAATTCACCAGGAAGCTCCTGGAACTAATTGAGAAGTTCAGCAGCGTAGAAGGATACAAAACAAATGTACAAAAGAAAGACGCTTTCCTATCTGCCCAGAATGAAAGAAGTGAAAAAGCCCTGAGAGAAAAAAATCCCATTTACTATAGACCATAAAAAAATGAAATACCTTGGTATAAACCTAACCAAGGAGGTAAAAGACCGTTACAATGAAAACTTTAAAACCCAAGAGAAAGAAATTGCAGAAGACACCAGAAGGTGTAAAGACCTCCCATGTTCCTAGATTGGTAGAATCAACATCGTAAAAATGACCATACTACCAAAGGCAATATACAGATTCAATGTTATACCAATTAAAATCCCAAACCAGTTTTTTAGAGAAGTTGACCAAACAATCTCAAAGTTCATATGGAGGCACAAAAGACCCAGATAGCAAAGACAATCTTGAGTAACAAAAACACTGCTGGAGGTATCACCATACCAAACCTTAGTCTATACTACAAATCCATAGTTGTAAAAACAGCCTGGTAATGGCTCCAAAATAGACACACAGATCAATGGATAAGGGTTGAAGACCCATATACAAGCCCACAAAATTACAGCCATTTGGTCTTTGACAAAGGGGCCCAAAAAATCCCATGGAAAAAAACAGTATCTTCAACAATTGGTGCTGGCAAAACTGGATCTCCACATGCAGCAAATTAAAGCTGGACCCGTACTTGTAACCCTGTACAAGACTTATTTCCAAATGGATCAAGGACCTTGATATAAGGCAGAGACTATAAAAACCATAGTTGAAAGGATAGGGAACTCCCTCGAGCTGATTGGGCTAGGCCAACCGTTCCTCAACAGACATCCAATGGCACAGTCACTGCTACCAACTCTCAACAGTTGGGACCTTATGAAAATAAGGAGCTTCTGTTCAGATAAAGAGATTGTAACACGAGATCAAAGGCAACCCACAAAATGGAAGAAAATCTTCACTAACCACATATCTGATAGAGCTCTATTATTCAGAGTGCACAAAGAACTTAGAAAACTAAACACCAAGGAAACTAAAAAATGGGCCCTGGAACTTAAAAGAAACTTTACCAGGGATGAAATTAAAATGTCTAACAAATATTTGAAAAAATGCTCAACTTCCTTAGCCATCAGGGAAATGCAAATCAAAACTTCTCTGAGATATCATCTCACCCCAGTCAGGATGGCAAAAATCCACAATACAAACAACAACAAATGCTGGAGAGAATGTGGAGAGAAGGGAACTCTCCTACAGTGCTTGGGGGAATGCTGGCTCATACAGCCACTCTGGCGAGCCGTCTGGAGATTCTTAAAGAAATTAGAGATTGGAATGCCATATGACCCTGCTATTCCACCTCTGGGAATAACCCCATATACAGTAAAAATTCACCTCAATACCACAAGCTCGACCATGTTCATAGCAGCACGGTTTACAAGAACAAAGTCATGGAATCAACCGAAATGTCCAACAGTTGACGAGTGGATAAGGAAACTGTGGTACATCTATACAATGGAGTACTACTCAGCCATCAAAAATGATGAATTACTGGAATTTGCCAGGAAATGGATGTCATTAGAAACAATTATATTAAGTGAAGTATCCCAGACCCAGAAAATTAAGCACCATATGTACTCCCTAATAAGTGGCTCCTATTACCAGACCCACCCAGCCGACCTAGAGACACTCAAAGATAAATCTCTGTAATACAGTAATTGCAGGGAGTATGAACAGGAGGGATGGGGTAGCAGGGCCGTACCAGAAACAAGGAGAGAGGGGACCATGTTACAGTAGAGAAAATAGGCCAACATCAAGGAATGCAAGTAAGCAATGAGACATCTGGTTAAGTTCACAGACTTTTCGTTCCTGATCATTTACAACTGAGGGGGTGTGATCTCACCAGAAGGGAAGGGCATATAGCCTGGCAAATAATAAGTAACCATTTTGCAAATGGGTGATTGACCCCTCCCTCACTGTAGTTTCCTACTTTTATTACATCTACCTTTGAATATACTCTTATAACAAGACTCTAGTTTAACAACTTTTTATCTCTGGCCAGGGGGTGACATCCAATGCCCATCAGGATGAAGTGAAGGGCATTGCAGGAGCAGCAAAACTGCAAAAGAAAATCAACAAACCACAATCCAGAACTTCAGAGACTCTATATCAACCACCTAGAACTAGGCCAGCTTAATCTCTCTCCATCCTGAAGCTCAAGGAAATTTGTGGAAGAGGGGGCGGTAAGAGTGTAAGAGCACAAGGATGGGAGGAGCAATGATATGCAAGATACTCCACATAATTTAGGGCTGAAGCGATCATAATGGGACTTTGCCTGCCCTGTGCAATGTCCAATACACTATTGACCTCACAAAGTCTAGCATTTTCTAAAAGCACCAAGATCGTTGGAGGCAAGCAATTGACAGCCAAAATAGTGTTCCTATGCTTAAGGGATACAAAGGAATGAGTTCAGGGAAATGCCACTGGGTCCTTGTAGGTCACTGGATAGGAGGGCCCAGAGGAGAGTTTCCCATGCATATTAAAGGATTCTCCAGGGATAGGGGGAGGGGAGGCACTGGGGGGTGGGGAGGGAGGAGTGAGGGGAGGTTGAGCAGAGGGGTTGGGGGGAGAAGAAGAGAGGTAGGGAACTGGTGCACCTATTAAGTTTGTATGAGCAGAGACAATAAAAAATTAAAAAAAAAAATCCAGGCTTGTAGGTAAGAGCCTGAGAGCCCCAGAACAACATTAATACCTTAGCTTTACTTAGGTAAATTTAGTTACCAGACTAGTCCTGCAGATTAACTCTGGGTTTCGAGACATAACCTCAAAACAAAATGATAGAAAGCAATAAATACTGATACTTGATATTACCCTTGACTTTCCACAATCATGTACATGCACTTATATGCACACTGGCATATATACACCCACACACACAAAAAAGGAATTCAACAGAATTCAGAGAACACTCATCCAAAGCACTAGGTGACAAACACTATACATCTGAAGTCCTTTAAAATCATCCCATCACTTGTGAGAGAATCTTCACATACAGCTCAAAGATAAGTAAACCCTTTTTACCATCGAGTTCCTCTCAAATGTTAGTCAGCTGTAGTTTAACATTTCCTTATAACCACCCCCAAAACCCACAAAACTTCAGGGACTATACCATTCACCTTCACATGTCACCAATAAAGTAAATCTAAATAGTGCACAACCATACTATTCTTCATCCCCTGTGTACTAACCCTTACTTAATTGATGTAATAACATCCCAATAACTTCATCTAGAAAATAACACCAATACCAGGCATACCTCACATATCACCAAGAAAGTAAACCTAAAAAGTGTACTACAATACCAATCTTCATTCCCTGTCTCCTAAACCTGACTTAATTGACGTACAAACAATCTAATAGCCTCATCAAGGAAATAATATCAATACCAGAAAAGCTTACCCAACTCCAAGGAAAACAGTAATAATAAATGCTCATATTTACTAATACCACCTAATTCAGTCCAGTTAAAACACATAGAAACAAAAAAAAATTTCTTAAGAGATAAAACAACAATAGCCAGGTCACAACACAAATACATGAAAATCAAAAACCAAGACAACAAATCTCCTACCAAAAGAATTAACCCCATAATGATAGATTCCAAGAAGAACAACTCACAGAAAATAGCCAAGAAAGCCATACCCAAAAGAATGATTTTCAAAGCATGATCTTAATTATGATCTATATTATGAAAGAAGAAGTCTGGGAGGAGTTAAATAACCATATTAAACACTTTTAAAAGGAACACAACAGGCAATGAGAAAAAGAGCTGAACAAAAAATAGACATAGAGCAAGTAAAACAATCTCAGGCAGTGTTTTAAATTGAACCAAAAGAGAAGTTATCTTCAACACAGAACTCAATAGAGAGCCTTATCAGCAGAACTAATGAACCAGAAAATAGAATATCAGATCTTGAAGACAAAGTGGAAGAACTAAGAAGTTCAATGGAAGGGGTTATTAAAGCCAAAAAGGTACTAGAGAGGAATATTCAACAGTTAAGGGACACTTTGAAGAAATCTAACATGCACATTCATGGAATACCAGAAGAAAAATACCAAAATACCACACCGGATGAAAAATTTCAAATTATCATGAAGGAAAACTTTCCACATATAAAGAAAGGAGGCCCATCAAAATACAAGAGCACCCCAAATAGATATGAACAAAATAGAAACTCACCAAGGCAAATAATAGTCAAAACCCTACACATAAAAAAATAAAGAAAATGTGCTGAGGGATTCCAGGGGAGAAAAGTCACTTTTAAATGTAAACCTATTAAAATAACAAATGACTTCTCAATGGAAAGAGTAAAAGCAAGAATAGCATAGAGAGACATACTTCTGGTATTGAATGAGCACAAATGTCAACCCAGGCAGACATACCCAGCAAAACTATCAGTCATGATCAAGGACGAAAGAAAAATTTTCCACCATAAAGACAACTCAGAGACTTACATAAGTAACAAAACGCTAGAAAAGATACTCAATCTTGAAGAAAAGAACAAGCATACCCAGGAGGACATAACAGAAGTATAATACCACCATAAACTATAAGCCAAATAGGGGCTGGAGAGGTGGCTCAGGGGTTAAGCCTCTGCCTTGCAGGCGGAAGGTCCTGAGTTTGGATCCTAAACCCATGTATAGACGCCTCGTGGAAGCAGGGGCAGCCTGCGTTTCTGGTTCTGGTAGGGAGGAGCCTGTGCATCCCGGGTACAGTAAACAAGGAGGAGGTGGAGGCATCCATGGTGGTTTCCGAATTTGTCCGTGGTTCTACACACACTCACATACACACACTCATACATACACACATGTGCATACACACAAAATTGAATAATAAATAATTAAAAAACTATAAGCCAAATAATACATTTATGAAAGCCACTAAACAAAAACGTTTCAGTAATTAAAAGTCATTTCTCCATTATAACACTAAATGTCAATGGAATTAACTCATGAATCAAAAGACACAGATTACAGACAGATTAAAAATCACAACCCATCCACCTGCTTCCTTCAGGAAATTCATCTCACCATAATAAATAGGCACATTCTAAAAGTAAAAGTCTGGTCAAAAATTCTGCAAGCTAATGGAACCAGGAAACAAGCAGGGGTACCTATTATACTATCTGGTAAAGTGGACTTCAAGCCAAAAACAAATCATAAGAGACACAGTAGGAAATGACATTTTATTCACATGTACAATTCACCAGGAAGACTTCACAGTACAGAATATATACACACCTAATAAGGGATCCTCCACATTCATTATGCAAACACTACAAAGTCTAAAGTAAGAAATCAATTCCAAAATGATAGCACTCAGGGATTCCAATACTGTCCTCTCAATGTAGGATAGATCAACAATTCAAAAACATAATAGAGACACATTTGTACTTAATCAAACCTTTGCAGATATCTATCAAACTTTCCATCAACTCACCAAAGAATACACAATTTTCTCAGCAGCACAAAGAATGTTCTCCAAAATAGACAACATGTTGGGCCACAAAACAAACCTCCACATATAGGAAAGTTGAAATTTTAGCCTATACCCTATCAGACCACCATAGTCTAAAGCTTGACATCTGCAACACAACAAACAATAGGAAATACACTAACTCTTGGAAACTAGCCACTATGATGCTGAATGAGGATTGGGTTCAGGAAGAAATCATAATGGGAATTCAAGATTTCCTATAAGTGAACCATAATGAAAATACAACAGTGAGAGCCATACTAAGAGGTAAGTTTATAACTCTTAATGCTTATATGAAAAAATAGAAATGTCACAAATAAACAACTTAACAATGCAGCTTAAATCTTTAGAGACACAAGTGCAATCCAATCCTGAAAGCAGTAGGAGAGAGGATATTAGCACATTTAGGGAAAAAATATCTCAAATTGAGATAAAGGAAAGGATACAAAGAATCAACCAGTCAAGAAGCTGATTCTTTGATAAAATGAAGAAGAATGATATACCTCTAGCTAAATTAACCAAAATCAAGAGAGAGAAAACCCAAATTAACAAAATTAGAAATAAAAATGTTGTTATCACAACTACTACCCAAGAACTTCAGAGAATTACAAGGTCATATTTCAAGAACTTATACTCCATGAAATTTGATAACACAAAAGAAATGGGCGAATCCCTAAATAAGTACAATTTACATAAATTGAATCAGGAAGTTTTGAATTATTTAAATAGTCCTATATCAAATGAAGAAATTGATGAAGTAATCTTGAATCTTCCCACCAAAAAATGTCCTGAACAAGATGGATTCAGCACAGAATTCTACCAGACATTTAAGGAACAACTAACATGGATACTTCTTAAACTGTTCCATCAAATTGTGAGAAAAGGACAATTCCAAATTCTTTCTATGAAGCTAATATCATACTAATCTCAAAACCTAATAAAGATATACTTGAAGAAAATTGTAGGAAAGTCTCTATGATGAACACAGATGCAAAGATTCTCAACAAAAGTGTAGCAAATCAGATTCAAAAACATATCAAAAAGATCATTTACTGTGATCAAGTAGCCTTTATCCCAGGCACACAAGGTTGATTAAACATATGCAAAAGTAGTCCATCATATAAACCAATCCAAAGTCCAAGACCACATTCATACTCTAAAAAAGCTTTTGATGAGATCCATGAGATCCGACATCCTTTTATGATCAAAACCCTAGAGACAGTTGGAATGGAAGGAACCTTTATCAATATAATAAAAGCTGTCTACAACAAGTCAACATCAAGGATTATACTCAATGGGGAAAAACTTGAAGCATTCCCACTTGATTTAGGAACTAGGCAAGGCTGTCCTCTCTGACCACTTCTATTCAATATTGTACTTGGAGTCTTAGCTGGAGCCATAGACAAGAGAGGAAGATAAAAGGGATTCAAACTGGCGAGGAATAAGTCAAGATATCTCCATTTTCAGATGACATGATAATACACCAGAGTGATCCTAAAAACTCCACCAGGAAACTCTTGGAACTAATATAGAAGTTCAGCAGTGTTGCAGGATCCAAAATAAACACACAAAAATCAGTGGCCTTCCTATATGCCAAGGATTAAAGAAGTGAAAAAGCCCTAAAAGAAACAATCACATTTACTATAAACCCTAAAAAACTGAAATACCTTGGTATAAATCTAACCAAAGAAATGAGACCTTCATAATGAAAACTTTAAAACCCTAAAGAAAGAAATTAAAGAAGACACCTGAAGGTAGAAAATCCTCCCACACTCCTGGATTAGCAGAATCAACAACATAAAAATGACTATCCTGCCAAAAGCAATATACAGATTTAACATGTCAAAATCCCCAAGCAATTTTTAAAGGAATTGACCAATCTCAAAATTCATATGGAAACAAAAAAGGCTCAGGATAGCAAAAACAATCTTGAGTTAAAAGAAAACAGTGTTGGAGGTATCACCTAAATCTATAATACATTTATGTTTCAAGAAAAAGTTTAAGAATTCTCTAAGCCATTATCAATTCTCTCCTAATATGTGGGCAAAGTTAATTATAAAATGATGTATGGCTTTTAGCTTCACCATCTACTGAAAAACATTCAGTTCAACAATCCTGTTGGAGAAATAGTTTATATGAATGAAGTAAGAAATTAGATTCAGAGTATGACATTTTCAGCATCTGGAATTTCCCACAAGGCCTTGGACTCCAGGAGAAAATAGGACATTTTTCTCCACACCTTCCACGTTGCCAACATGGATTTGTCAAGATATGCTACAGAGGGCCACAGAAAGGAGACAAGTGGGTGGATCTAATCAGATGGTATGCTAGACATGAAGATAGCATAATTTACGTAGCTGCTTAGGTTTGTGATTTTCAACATGTCATTCATTGTGGACCTTCCTTCTGAAATTTTTTTAGATGAGCTAAAGCAAGATATTTCCACTCGACATCTAAATGTTCATACTTATGACATTACTTAATGCACTAAAAATGCATGAGAAGTCTAGTAAGTTGTAGGTCTAGAGACAAAAAAATTCTTCAGTTTCGTAATATATATTAAGATTCTTACAAATGAAGCCTTAAGCATGTCACCATCCCCCCAAAGTCTAGTAGGGATCACAGGGGGAGAAGGCTTCAGGCAAGTGTTTAAACAGTCATAATAGAGTTTCCATACTAGCAGGCAGCTCAAGAAGGGACCCCAATCTATGCCACTGAGTCCTGAATCCTCACTAGTGTAGACAACGCAGAGGGAAATTCAGCACCCAAATAAACAGATGCTGTGGAAGATGGGAGGTAGAAAACAGGAAGCACCAAAAGAGAGGGAGGGAAGGAGAAGGGGTGAGAGGAATGGGGGATAAGAAGAGAGTAGAGTGCAAGGGAGGACAATAGGGGAATGGACAGAAGAGGGAGAGAAGGGAGTATCTATAGAGCTTGCATAATTAGGCAAAAAAGTAATAAAAAATAAAAAAAGAATTGTAAAATGCTTTGAGCAAACCCTCAGAAGATATCTAATATGCCAAAGACAATATTTAAGAGAGAAAATAATAATCTAAAATAAAGACTTAAATTACAGAAAAAAGAAGTCCTGAGAACATGTGTGTTCCTGACAAGCTTCTGACCTTCTTCAATTCCCCTCCTCTGTGCATAATGTAACTTGCAAGCCTTGTTTCAGAAAATCTCAACAGGAGGGAAGGCCAGCATGCTGCTTTGATTTTATTCCATGTTCAGAAAATCTAATTTCCATTGAGACAGGTGTGTGTATGCCTAAGAGAGAAAGAGAGAGTCTTCAGACTGATTTCCTTCTGTGCGCATGAAGATTAACATGGAGCTAATATCATTCTTCAAAAAAAATCATTCTCTCTCAATTGAATATGTACATGCTCAATCATATTTACCCTGGAAACACTCTAAACAAATCTTTTTATATGTGTATTTTAGAACATTTCTGCTGAATAATTTTAAATTTGTTTTTGTTCTTTGACAGCTTTGTACATGAACACAATAAATTTGTCATTTTTCATCCACTTCTTATTCACACACATTCCCACTTTATTCTCCTTCTGAAAACCTTCCATTTACCATC
This sequence comes from Typhlomys cinereus, assembly GCA_023101885.1. Taxonomy (NCBI): domain Eukaryota; kingdom Metazoa; phylum Chordata; class Mammalia; order Rodentia; family Platacanthomyidae; genus Typhlomys; species Typhlomys cinereus. Next base: position 3,194,398 of record JALPQD010000098.1, read on the forward strand.
CAGTATCCCTTCTCCACAAAGGCCTATTTACATGTGTGTCCCCAGTCAGTATAATCTAGATTGCCTGAATTGGAATATACTTAAATACTGAAGTGTGGAAGATGGATGAGTAATTATACTATTGATTAAAGTAGTTCCCATCACCCTATCTGGCATTAATACTCAGTAGTCTCTTGAAGTGTTATGGAGTTTCTTCAAATGTTTCTCCTCCATAGTGAAATGTCAACAGACCAACTATGGTACAGGTCTTGTGGGATCCCTACTCTGCCACCAAGTAAGGACAGAAGCATAGTGGGTACACCCTATGAGACAGAAAGTTCTACTGCATCACACATTCAATCAACTAGCACTTTGATCTTCTTCTATACTGTTTATAGAGGTGTGATTATTAAATTTACCCATCTGAACATTAGCAGCATATGTTATTTTATTGATGAGTATAAATATTTATGAATGATTTTAGGTTTCTTTAAAAGTAACATCAAATGCAATGCACATATTAAAAAAATAAAATGTAGGACTTAAGTGATTGGTTTCTACACACATAAACAAGAAGAGGGTGGCAAATTACTACAATAAAATACCAGCATGAAGCAATGAACTTTTTTAAATATCCTACATCAAAAAGCAGTGCATGACTTATTGGGTAGCATGCTTATTATGCATGCCTGAGTTTCCAAGGATAAATATACAATCACAGGCAAAGCCTGGGATTGCAGAGTAAGTCTGTAATCCCAGTGGTTTCATGGAGAAAAGGGAGGCTAAGACAATGAAAATCTCTGGAAACTTGGGATCCAAAAAGACTCATATTCACAGAGGAGAAGAGCAAAGCGAATGTGCTATGTCTATAAGCAACAGTATTAATGAGGAAGGATATATGAATGTGGCCTCCTGACATTCACATAGGGCATGTCATAGGAGAGGATGACCTAACAAATGCCACAGGGACAGACAGCAAGAAAATAACAAAACTGTGTTAGGCTGTGATTAGAGAGAAATGCTACATCTGTACGTATGACATTTTCTTTTCTGCACCACGTATGGGCCATTGTGTATGGTGCACAGATAACTATCCCAACTTGGAGCAATCCCATTGTCTTCAAAGACCTGTGATGTTTGTACCTCACAATGACCCATTAGGGATGGCTCTGGCCTTCATGGCCTTGAGCTTCTCTGTACTCACAGCTCTTGTTCTTGGGGTCTTTGTGAAGCACCATGACACTCCTATCTTGAAGGCAAATAAGTGTACTCTCAGCTTACATCCTGGTCATCTCCCTCACCTTATGTTTCCTCTGCTCCTCGCTCTTAATTGGACATCCCAGGATGACTATGTGTATCCTGCACCAGATCACATTTGGACTTGTGTTCAATGTGGCTGTGTCCACTGTTTTGGACAAACCTATAACTGTGTTTTCTAGCCTTCCAAGTCACTGCTACAGGAAGGAGTTTGACGTGGTTGATAGTCTCAGGGGCACCTAACTTCATCATTCCATCTGTACCATTATCTAACTCATTCTCTGTAGAATGTGGCTTGGAATATCTCCTCCTTTTGCTTAAAGGGATGTATCCTTTGAACATGGCCACATCGTCATCATGTGCAACAAGGGCTCAGTCATTACCTTCTACTGTGTCCTGGGATATCTGGCCTCTCTGGCACATTGGAGCTTTACTGTGAGAGAAAAAAAAATGCTAGTAAGATCGGTTGCAAACAGGTGGAACCTCCTATGATATTAATATGTCAAAAAATTATTTAAAGAAAGAATGAGGACAGACAGTCCCTGTACAGAGGAACAGGGAAAGTTGATATTAAGAGAGTCCTCATAGCCGTCCCACCAAACAGTATAGACTTTGCTCTTAAAAACCCTTCAGAAACTGACAGTAAGACCATATTGCTAAAAGTGTAGCATACATGGATCACAGAACACACACATAAAAGGCCAGCTAGAAGCTTCCTTCTTCATGAACACCTTATATATTACCAGAGAGTACTACAGAAGTTGCTATAGGAAAAAAACAGTTAAAGGTCACATCAAACTGTGAACTCTGCAAATTGCAATAATAATCACCATGGCAACAGGTGACCCACCCCACAGCTAAGACAGCATTGCAGAAGAGGGGACAGTAGGATTGTAAGAGCCTGAAGTAAGACAGCAATGGCTCAGATGTTTCTCCTGGATGTGACAGAGATGTGATGTACAAAGTTTCATGACAGATATGTATACTCATGCAAGACTTGCATGTATCTGTCTCAGCAGCTCACCATGAAAGTAGAAAGACCTCAAGAAGATCTACACCTCCCTGGACACAGGGACACTCCACTGATGAGGAGTAAAGCTGATAGGGATGAAGAGGAGGATACTTTCGTCAGTGGTGTACACATTGATCTATGATACTTGCTGCAGGATGAAGCATGTCAGACTGTTGTCATCAAAGACACACTATAAAGACAATGGGATGCACACGTGAAAAAAATGAAAATAGGAGGGAGTCTGGCAGGGGAGATGAAGGATTACAATGGGAAAAGAAGGATAGGTCTTGGGACTAAGGGATGAAAATTGAAAATATGAATTCATTATATTCATATATGTAACAGTAAAACATAAAGGAATGGAAAGAAAAAAGATGGAGTTGGGTGTCCTGTGGCAATATCCAAGGGGAGTAAAAGTGAGGAAGGGGTGGCTATGATCAAAATTCACTTTATGTATGTAAGAGACATTGAAAAATACATAAAGTTTTGAAAACCATTTGGCAAACCCTAGAGACATTGTTACCATACTCATTGATAACCCCAGATATACTTGACTCTAAGGAATGAAGATATATCATAGATGAAGAAATGATTCATTAGCTGCATATATGTTCCATGTCATAAGGGGGGAATTAGGGGTTGATGAGGAAGTGGTTGGCTACCTGGAAGCCAACCTTACTCTCTACTGTGTCTTAATCCTTATCTTCCATCTCCTTCAAGCATTTTCTTATATAGGCCTTTTTTTAACAATTTTCTTTTAGCTTTAGAGTCTCAAAACATCCAGACAGGACTCACCCAGGGCAACAGAAAAACAGTGAAATAGACAACAGTCAACCTGTGATCCTGCAATGTTCACCCAGAATCCGGCCAATCAAATCTCTCCCCATTTTTACCCTCAGGAAGCCTTGCAGCATAGGGGGCAGTAAGATTCTTAAGAGCCTAAAGCTAGGAAGGTCCACCACTGGACATGACATTGCAAGGCAGTGCTGCTGCATCCAGGAACTCACTACAATGAGAGTTGTCCTTATCAGACATGCACAATGACTGACATACAAATATGCTTACATTGGTGATAATCTCAAGAGGACAAATTTCAAGCAGCAGGAACCTTAGGGGCTAAGGATTGACATACAAAGGAGAATGCCCCTGTGGATCTACACAAGGAAGGGCCACTTGGTCTACTACAGAGGTCTGAGCCCCCACCAGAGCAGATGATCCCTAGGAATCATAGAATCAGAAAGACAGGAAAGTGGGAAGGAATGAGATATATTGATGAAAGGAGGGAAGACAGAGAGGGAAGTAGGGAGAGTATGGGGTGAATGAGATCAAAAGGAAGGGGAGAAGGAGGAAAAATTGGAGTTTTACTAATTGTACTTGTAGAACTAGGAAAAACAAATTTAAATTAAAATCATTGATAAATGGGAACCGAGGATTGGAAGGGGAATATGTATTTAAAACATGAGCAATGAGACTCAATTTTGTGCATTTAGACTTAGGACTGACAGGTATTAATGGGTTCATGATAATTCTGGGATTGGTGTTTTGTGTGGTTGGATCTGGAGATAACAGAAGTCAAATGAATCACTGAGAGACAGCACATTTACGAGGAGTGCACAGGTTACATGGGAATGTCCTTGGTCCCACCTATGTAATGGGGTTTTGCACCAGACTATAAGTCTCATGTACAAAGGGAGGTAGCCCCACAGTATACATGAGTTTAGGTTGGCATGGGGCCTACATAAACTTTCATAATTACCTCTCATTTTGGATCCTCTGATGAATATACATCCATGATTTTAAATCATGTTGAGACACACAGCCTGTGGCTCCATGTCTAAGACAGAACCATCTCAAGAGATGCTCATCCCTGAGAAACTTAAAGCAATAGACAGGAAGGAACTCATGCACCTGAGGAATTAGAAGATCCTCACAACATATTTTCCAACTTGTCCTTGTCACCAGATGAGGTCCTCAGTTGGGTAGCCCAGGGCAGGAATGCTTCACATTCCTCTTGGGAGAGTGGCATGCACTGGACAGAAATAATAGATATGAATGATAACTTCAGGCATAATGGTAATAAAAAGTATGCTACATGCACATGTGCCTGTGTTATACATGTGCATCTTCCTGGCAGCACACATGTCACCTCTGCTCAGGCTCATAGCTTGGAAGACATGGAACATATGTTCACTTTGATTTCTGTCCTCTTGCTCCTGAAACTGCCTCTCTTGTTAGCTGAATATAAGTGCTTTTGGAGAATAAATCACAGTGAGGACAAGGTTACTTCCTTTTGGCCATAAAATCAAATGAACTGCAGGACTCACTGGACTCCCTCCTTGCAGTGCAGTAAGTGATCTTTTCATTCTCTCAATGTCTGCTTTATTGTTTTGGTGAATGATTTAGGGGCTGTAGAAGGATAGACATACATACTGTGGGTATTTTCTCACTCACAAACATCCTACTTAATTAGCCATAAATTCATCACAACAGATTTTGTCTGCTTTTCTGATTCATATCTGTAAAGATGGAAGTGTATGAGTGCTCTCTCCCTCTCCTTCCTCTCCCTCTGCCTCTCCCTTTGCTTCTCTCTCCCTCTGCCTCTGCCTCTGCCTCTCCCTCTCCCTCTCTGTCCTCTATTCTCCATTCCTTCACAAACCGTTGCCACTGCACAAGCAATAATTTCAGTCCCCACACAACCCAGAGCTCCAGCTGAGTTCAGTGTCCACAGGCTGCAGCAAAACATGTTGTCAAGTGCTTGATAATTGTTTTTCCATCACTATAAAAATATTAATACCTAAACCAAGTAACCATGTATTGCTGTGCTCCCAAATATTTATCCCAATTTTTAAACAGATTTTAGACATTTTTTCAATAACCTGAATGTCTTCACTTTATTCTCTTTGCTTTCTGGAATTGAAGTTTAGTTTTGTAACAAATGTAATAGGTGTAAAAATCTCCCATCAAAGCTTTCTTTCATTAACTTAAAAACATTCACTTGTGCTGCAGGAATAGAAAGCTGACAGCCAGAAAATAAGCAAACACTGGTCATGTTTGCATTTGAATTTTATGAGGTGATAATAAATGAATATTAAATATATAGAGGACTCACTTTTTGTCTAAACTGGAAGATTTGATGATTATTCCTCTCTGAATGAGCTTAGGTAAATTTTATGCATTCAAATGCTTTTAGAAACTTATTTGCATCATTGTCCATATTTTTCAGCATTCTACAGATGCTTGTTTTCATGTGTTTCTGCTTCTTTGCTCCATACCAAGTACCTTTTGCCTGACCTCCAGTTCATCTCTTGGCCCTCAGGCCATTTTCGTTCTGCTTTCATGTCAAATGTATCTATGTGTGTTTATGTTTCAATGCATCAATATGAAATGAAGGAAACAAAAATAAGAGAAGGTGTGTGTATTCTGCACAGCATTAAAATAATCATCTCTATGCAAACATCTCTGTAATGAGTCAGTGTGAAGCTGGAGAACTGGCTCAGGGCTTAAGCCTCTGCCTCACAAGCAGAAGGATGTGAGTTATGGTCCCAAAACCCACATTAAAAAACACCCCGGGGAAAAAAAAAAACACCCTGGCCCTGAAGGGCAGATCCCAGGAAATCCCAAAGCAAAAAAAAATAGAGAGGCAGAACATTCCAGGATGATTCCTGATGTCATCCTAGTGACTTCACAGGCACACCTGGTGGACTCTTGTACACACACACACACACACACACACACACACACACACACACACAAAATACAGGAACATTTTGGTGAATGCCGAGCTGGGGAAGCTTGGATGAAAAACTATTTTCACTATTTGAGGAACACACACTGGTTTCCATAACTGATGGGGTAATTGCATCTCATCCATAGTGAGTGAGTACCTGATTGTTCGAAATCCTCCTGGCACCATTCACTCTTCATTTACATAGTGCTGATGCCATTTTGGGTGAAATTAAGAATCTATATGTAGTATTGAATTCACTTCAGTGAGGATTACTGATATTGTTCACTTTTCCAAATGTTCATTGAGCATGTATCATAAATATTTTGAGAAATATCTCTACTAAGGTGGCATATTTTATTTCTTTTCTGGACCTCTTTATATGATATGGATATCAATTTTCTATAAGAGGTACACTCTGAAGTATTTTCTCCCATTTATGAATTTTGGTTAACTATTTTTATTTTCTTTGGTTTGCTTTGCTTTGTTTTGTTTCTCATCGCACTTTTTTTCTCCCACATTTTATTTTTTTCCTAATCATACAAGCTCAATAGGTACTCCATCTTCTCCCTCCACCTTTCCTCAGTTATTCCCTTTTCTACTCTCCCCTCTTCTTTTCAAGCCTTTCCCTCCCTCCCCTTCATCCCTTGGAACATCCTTTTGTTTGAATGCCAAACCTCTCTTATGAGGGTTTGGGACTCAGTGCATAGCCAGGGGGCTCTTCTTGGGCTTCCTGTTAGTATGAGAGCTCTATTATGACTGTTAATTCCTTGCCTCTAAGGATCTTACTGCCTGGAGCCTTTTCCCTTTTGATTCATGTTAGACTTTGGGGGGTCCTTGACATGTCAGCCATTGTGTAGGTCAGGCAAAATCCAATCCTGGCTGCTGCAGCCCTAACTTGTGTGAAGTATCTTACATGTCCTTGTTCCTCCCCATCTTTAGGCTCTTACAATCTTGCCACCCTCTCTGCTGCAAGGTTCCCTGAGCTTCAGGATAGGGAGAGATTCGGTTGCTTTTGTTTCAGGTGTTTAATGTAGGGTCTTCGTGCTCTGAATTATGGTTTGTTGTTTTCAGTTTTGTTTTCCTCCACTGCCCTGGGCTCCATCCTGATTGGTATTGAAGGTCACCTCCTATCCAAAGATAAAAGACTTTAAAATGAAGATCTTCATATAAAAGGAAACTCAAAGGTAGATGGAATAATAAGACTAGGACACAGCAGTGAGGGGGGGCAGTGTCCCATTTGCCAGATGGTTACCATCTATCTGCCAGTCTCCTAGATGGGTGACAATAGTTTCAACCACATAAATTGGGGGGAGGAGTTCAACATCATTTAGAACATAAAGTCTCTTTATTGGACTTCAAGTTTCTTGAAGAATCATAACTAATGATAACTGTGTTCACTTTTCAGCTTGACATTCAACCAACAACAGATTCTGCTGACATTGGAGTATGCAACTAAGGGGATTAACAGCAACACAAATATTTCACCCAAAGTGTCCCTCACATATAGCTTTTTAAACAATTACTGTGAGGACTTGCATGTGTATGAAGACACATTGTACAATGAAGATCCTGCAGCTAGTAGCAAACCTAATTTCCTCTATGGCAAGGAACATTGCTACCTGACATTATCAGGACCAAAGTGGACCACATCCATCAAATTGGCATCATTTCTGCAATTATATGCAACAGCACAGGTTAGTCTGTGTGTGAGAGTTGAAAAGATTATTCCTTGTGCATGTTTCTTAGGTTCATGTAGATTAAAGGAGGACAAAGCTTCTATGCCTCTTTTGAGTGCCTGTCCTGAATTGGTGAAAACTTACAAGATTTTCTGTCAAACTTTCTTTTACTGAAATAGAGAGGAGGGACATAAGATTGTACAACATAATTTTGTAACAATATAGATTTTATAAACTTGTGGGAAATGACACATAATTTCAATAATGGGATGAAATAATTTCACATCCTACAACTTCCACTTGGGTTTTACTCAATGCTTTATTTGTTTGCTGTTCTGTGTACTTTAGCTTAGCTAGGGACCATTCCATACCATCCTGAGTGACCATGTGAGTCTTCCTTATCTGAGCCAGGTGGCCTCAAGTGACAGTTGTCTGGTTCTTGCCATGGTCTCATTGATGCTTCATTTCACTTGGACCTGGGTGGGGCTAGTCATCTCAGATGATGACCAAGGCATTCAGTTTCTCTTAGACTTGAGAGGAGAGATGCAACGTCATGGAGTGTGTTTGGCCTTTGTGACCATGATCCCAGCAAGCACAGAGTTATACCAGGCAAGAGCTGAAATATTTTATAACATGATCATGACATCATCAGCCAATGTTGTTGTCCTTTATGGTGACATGGACACAATTCTTCCTGTGAGTTCCAGAATATGTGAATATTTAGGAACAAGGAGAATCTCGGTCACCACCTCACAATAGGATGTCATCACAAGGAAGAGAGCTGTAATTCTTGACTCACACCATGGAATTTTCCTTTTCTCACAACACCATCCTGAGATTTCTGGTTTTAAAAAATTTATCCAGACACAGAGATATTCCAGATACTAAGAGCACATTTCTATGGCAAAATTAGGATGGGGGAATTTTTATTGTTCTGCTTCAGATCCTGACTATAAGACATTGAGTAGCTTTGTCTCCAATACATCTTCAGAGTGGTGAGCACAGCACATTTTTGATCTGTCCATGAGTGCTGAGAGCTACAACATTTACAACGCTGTGTATGCTGTAGCCTATGCCTTTCTTGAGCTGCTTCTTCAACAAATAGATGTTTCAGACATGGAAAAGAGCATGGAGTGAAAAGTAACTGTTGGAAGGTAAGGGGCCCTCAACATAATAAAGACCATATACAGGAACCTGTAGCAAACATCATTCTGAATGGTGAAAAATTGAAGCATTCCCATTTAGATCAGGAACTCGTCTAGGCTGCCTATTCTCTCCACTCTTCTTCAATATTGTACGTGAAATCTTAACTGGTGGTATAAAGCAAGAGAGTGAGACAAAAGGGATACTAATTGGAAAGGAAAGGTTCAAGGTATGCCTATTTGTAGATGACTTGATTTTGTACACAGAAAGATCCAAAGATGCCACGAGAAAACTCTTAGAACTCAAAACTATGTGCAGTAATGTGGCAGAATATAAAATTAACATCCAAAATCAGTGAATTTCCTATACACCAAGGATAAATAAAGTGAGAAATTCCTGAGAGAAGCAATTCCAATTACCATAGCTTTTGAATAAGTGAAATACCATGGAATAAATCTAACTAAGACTTTGATAGGCCAGAAGTTTGCAAACTTTAAAACTTTTGAGAAAGAGATTGCAGGAAATATCATATGTTGGAAAGACCTCCCTTGTTCCTGGATCAGTAGAATTAGCATTGTAAAAATCACAAACTTGCCAAAAGCAATGTACAGATACTTATGTTGATATATATCACAGAAATTGAGGATGAACAAAAACCCCAATAGCAAAACAATCTTGAATAATAAAAAAAATCTGCTTCAGTTATTTCCATACAGGACCTTAAACTCTACTACAAAGCCATAATAAGAAAAACAGGATGCTATTTGCTCTAAAACAGAGCTATAGTTCAATGGATTAGAGTCGAAGAACCTGATACAGGGTAAAATACATACAATCAACTGATTTTTGACATAGGTGACAAAAAGTCCAATAGTAAAAGAATGACGTCTTCAAAAACTGGTACTGGCAAATTTGGGTATCTACATGCAGAAGACTGACTATTATCTGTTACATGACATAAGAATTAACTTCAAGGTCATCAAAGGCTTCAATGTTATTCCTGAAACTATAAAACTACAAAACTACTATAAGAAAGAATGAAGAGTTCAATTAAGTTGATTGGCCTAGATCAACATTTTCAGATGCAATGCACAGGAAATAAATTCAACACTCAACAAGTGGGATTTGATAATATTAAAAAGGTTCTGCTCCCTCTTTCGCCCCACCCCCGCTCCGCCGGTCGGGACGCGTAGGCGAGATCCAGCCGGGCCTCAACGCGCGCTCTAGGACCCCAGGTCAGCCCACGGGGACCCGGCTCCGACTCCCGCCATCCAGCCGGAGCCGCGCGGGGGCCGAGGGAACGAGGAGGACCTCCCCCTGCGCCCGGGCCCCGCCCCAGCTGCCCTCGGGTTAAATAGCTCCACGCCGACGCGCGCAGCCTCCCTCTTTCGCCCCACCCCCGCTCCGCCTGTCGGGACGCGTAGGCGAGATCCAGCCGGGCCTCAACGCGCGCTCTAGGACCCCAGGTCAGCCCACGGGGACCCGGCTCCGACTCCCGCCATCCAGCCGGAGCCGCGCGGGGGCCGAGGGACGAGGAGGACCTCCCCCTGCGCCCGGGCCCCGCCCCAGCTGCCCTCGGGTTAAATAGCTCCACGCCGACGCGCCCATCCTCCCTCTTTCGCCCCACCCCGCTCCGCCGGTCGGGACGCGTAGGCGAGATCCAGCCGGGCCTCAACGCGCGCTCTAGAACCCCAGGTCAGCCCACGGGGACCCGGCTCCGACTCCCGCCATCCAGCCGGAGCCGCGCGGGGGCCGAGGGACGAGGAGGACCTCCCCCTGCGCCCGGGCCCCGCCCCAGCTGCCCTCGGGTTAAATAGCTCCACGCCGAGGCGCCCATCCTCCCTTTCACCCCACCCCGCTCCCCCGGTCGGGACACGCACGCGGTCCACCCGGGCCTCACCCCGCTCCCTAGGTAAGCCCCCGTTCAGGCCCCGCCCACCAGTACCCCAGGCCAAATAATTCAGTTTAGTGAAATTGAGAGATCTTAAGAGTTAAAATGACAATGCCAAAGTCAAAGTGCAAATCCATGAGAAGCAACACTCAAGTAAACAAATCTCCCACTGAAGAAATTAATCCCATAATGTTAGACTCCAAAAGAACAAACCCGCGGAAAAAGGCCAAGAAAGCCTGACCCAGGATAACGACTTTCAAAATATGATCATTACCGTGTTCAATACTATGAAAGAGGAAATCCGGGAGGAATTACATAATCGAATCAATCGCTTTGAAGAGGAACACAACAGACATCTGGAGGAGTTGAGAAAAACAGTGCAAGAAACAAAAAGTGGCATAGAACAGTTAAAACAAACTCAAGCAGAGTTTAAAACTGAGCTAAAAGACAAGTTATCTTCAACCCAGAATGCCACAGAGAGTCTTATCAACAGAACTAATGAAGCAGAAAACAGAATTTCAGACCTTGAAGATAAAGTGGGAGTACTAGCCAGCTCAATGGAAGAGGTTGTTAAAGCCAAAAAGATACTTGAGAGAAATATCCAAGAGATATGGGACACCCTGAAGAAGCCTAACATGCGTATTCATGGAATACCGGAGCAAGAATCTCAAAATACCACCCCTGAGGAAATTTTTCAAACGATCAGTCAAGGAAAACTTTCCTCATCTAAAGAAAGAGAGGCCCATTCATATACAAGAGGCATTCCGCACCCCAAACAGATACGACCAAACTAGAAGCACACCGCGGCAAATAATAGTTAAAACACTCCACATTCAAGATAAAGAACTGGTGCTGAGAGCTTCAAGGGAGAAAAAACAAGTCACTTTTAAAGGCAAACCTATTAAAATAACAAATGACTTCTCAGTCGAAACAGTAAAAGCAAGAAGAGCTTGGAGAGACATACTTCAAGTATTGAATGAGCAAAAATGTCAACCCAGGCTGATTTACCCTGCAAAACTATCAGTCATGATCGAGGGAGAAAGAAAAATTTTCCAGCACAAAGACAACTTTAAGGGATACATGGCCACCAAACCAGGCCTTCAAAAACTGCTAGAAATGATACTCAAGCGTGAAGAAAAAAACAGGCATATCCAGGAGAACAGAAGGCAAATATAACACCATTAAAAGCGAAGCAATATACTTATAAAAGCTACTAAACATAATAAATGTCTGGAATTAACAATAGTTTCTCCATTATAACACTAAATGTTAATGGACTTAATTCACCGATCAAGAGACACAGATTACAAACTTGGATTAAAAATCACAATCCATCAATCTGCTGCCTGCAGGAAACCCATCTCACCACAAAAGATAGGCACGCTCTAAAAATAAAAGGCTGGTCAACAATTCTACAAGCAAATGGAAGAAGAAAACAGGCAGGGGTAGCCATTATGCTATCAGACAAAGTGGATTTCAAACCAAAAAAAATTATAAGAGACACGGATGGATACTACATTTTAGTCAGAGGTACAATTCACCAGGAAGACTTCACAATACTGAACATATATGCACCCAATACGGGCCCCTCCACATTCATTAAGAAAACCCTACAGCGTCTAAAGCAAGAAATCAACCCCCAAACAATAATTCTTGGGGACTTCAACACCGCCCTCTCTACATGGGATAGATCAACAGGTCAAAAGCTTAACAGAGACACTTTGGAACTTAATCAAACCCTGAAAGAAATGGACCTTACAGATCTCTATCGAACTTTTCACCCACGCACCAAAGAATACACATTTTTCTCAGCAGCACACGGAACTTTCTCCAAAATAGATCACATATTGGGCCACAAAATGAATCTACACATGTACAAGAAAGTTGAAATTCTAACTTGTGCCCTATCAGACCACCACGGCCTAAAGCTGGACATCCACAACACATCAAACAAGAGAAAATACACTAACTCCTGGAAACTTAACACTATGATGCTGAATGAGAACTGGATTCAGGAAGAAATTAAAAAGGAAATTCAAGATTTCCTGAAAGTGAATGATAACGAAAATACAACTTACCAAAATCTCTGGGACACAATGAAAGCTGTTCTAAGAGGTAAGTTCATAGCTCTTAATGCCCACATCAAAAAAATGGAAACATCAGAAATAAACAACTTAACAATGCAGCTTAAAGCTTTAGAGAAACTAGAGCAATCTGATCCCAAAAGCAGTAGAAGAGAAGAGATTAGCAAAATAAGGGGAGAAATATCTGAAATCGAGACTAAGAAAACGATAGAAAAAATCAACAAATCGAAAAGCTGGTTCTTTGAAAAAATCAATAAGATTGATACACCCCTAGCTAAACTAACCAAAAGCAAGAGAGAGAAAACCCAAATTAACAAAATTAGAAATGAACATGGAGTTATCACTACGGATACCCAAGAAATCCAGAGAATTATAACATCATATTTCAAAAACTTATACTCTGTGAAGTTTGACAACACAAAAGAGATGGATGAATTTCTAAGTAAACACAACTTACCTAAATTGAATCAGGAAGTTGTGAATTACTTAAATAATCCTATAACATATAAGGAAATTGAGGAAGTAATCTCGAATCTTCCCACCAAAAAATGTCCTGGACCAGATGGATTCAGCACAGAGTTCTACAAGACATTTAAGGAGTTAATAACACCAATACTCCTTAAACTGTTCCATCAAATAGCAAAGGAAGGAACACTACCAAATTCCTTCTATGAAGCTAATATCGTTTTAATCCCAAAACCTAATAAAGATTCACTTAAAAAAGAAAACTATAGGCCGATCTCCCTGATGAACACAGATGCAAAGATTCTCAACAAAGTCTTAGCAAATCGGATTCAAAAACATATTAAAAAGATCATTCATGGGGACCAAGTAGGCTTCATCCCCGGCACACAAGGTTGGTTCAACATACGCAAATCAATAAATGTAATTCATCATGTAAACCAGTCCAAAGTCCAAGACCACATGATACTCTCGATAGATGCAGAAAAAGCTTTTGACAAGATCCAACAGCCTTTTATGATCAAAACGCTAGAGACAGTAGGAATGGAAGGAACTTTTATCAATATAATAAAAGCTGTATACAACAAGCCCACAGCAAGGATTATGCTCAATGGGGAACAATTGGAAGCATTCCCACTTCAATCAGGAACAAGACAAGGCTGTCCACTCTCACCACTTCTATTCAATATTGTATTTGAAGTCTTAGCCGAAGCCATAAGACAAGAAAGGGACATAAGAGGGATTCAAATTGGCAAGGAAGAAGTCAAGCTATCTCTATTTGCAGATGACATGATCTTATACCTGAGTGATCCCAAAAACTCCACCAGGAAGCTCCTGGAACTAATTGAGAAGTTCAGCAGGGTGGCAGGATACAAAATAAATGTGCAAAAATCAGAGGCCTTCCTATATGCCCAGAATGAAAGAAGTGAAAAAGCCTTGAGAGAAACCATGCCATTTACTATAACCCCTAAAAAAATGAAATACCTTGGTATAAACCTAACTAAGGAGGTAAAAGACCTTTACAATGAAAACTTTAAAACCCTAAAGAAAGAAATAGCAGAAGACACCAGAAGGTGGAAAGACCTCCCTTGTTCCTGGATTGGCAGAATCAACATTGTAAAAATGACCATCCTACCAAAGGCAATATACAGATTCAATGCTATACCAATCAAAATCCCAAAGCAATTCTTCAAAGAAGTTGACCAAACAATCTCAAAGTTCATATGGAGGCACAAAAGACCCAGGATAGCAAAAACAATACTGAGTAACAAAAACACAGCTGGAGGTATTACCATACCAAACCTAAGTCTATACTACAAATCCATAGTTATAAAGACAGCCTGGTACTGGCTCCAAAATAGACACACAGATCAATGGATAAGGATTGAAGACCCAGATATAAGCCCACAAAGTTACAGCCATTTGGTCTTTGACAAAGGGGCCCAAATAATCTAATGGAAAAAGAACAGCATCTTCAACAAATGGTGCTGGCAAAACTGGATCTCCATATGCAGAAGATTAAAGCTGGACCCGTACTTGTCACCATGTACAAGACTTAATTCCAAATGGATCAAGGACCTTGATATCAGGCCAGAGACTTTAAAAGCCATAGTTGAAAGGATAGGGAACTCCCTCGAGCTGATTGGGCTAGGCCAACACTTCCTAAACAGACATCCAATGGCACAGTCACTGCTACCAACTCTCAACAGTTGGGATCTTGTGAAATTAAAGAGCTTCTGTTCAGATAAAGAGATTGTCGCACGAGCTCAAAGGCAACCCACAGAATGGGAGAAAATCTTCACTAACCACATATCTGACAGAGCTCTACTGTCCAGAGTGCACAAAGAACTTAGAAAATTAAACTCCAAGGAAAACACTGGCCCAATTAAAAAATGGGCCCTGGAACTTCAAAGAAACTTTACCAGGGATGAAATTAAAATATCTAACAATTATCTTAAAAAATGCTCCACTTCCTTCGCCATCAGGGAAATGCAAATCAAAACTTCCCTGAGATATCATCTCACCCCGGTCAGGATGGCAAAAATCCACAGTACAAACAACGACAAATGCTGGAGAGGATGTGGGGAGAGGGGAACTCTCCTACATTGTTGGTGGGAATGCAGGCTCATACAGCCACTCTGGCGAGCCGTCTGGAGATTCTTGAAGAAATTAAAGATTGAAATGCCATATGACCCTGCTATCCCACTTTTGGGAATAACCCCCCAAGCAGCAGAGGTTCGCCTCGATAGCACAAGCTCGACCATGTTCATAGCAGCACTGTTTACAATAGCAAAGTCATGGAATCAACCTAAATGTCCAACAGTTGACGAGTGGATAAGGAAACTGTGGTACATCTATACAATGGAGTACTACTCAGCCATCAAAAATGATGAATTACTGGAATTTGCTGGGAAATGGATGTCATTAGAAAGAATTATATTAAGTGAAGTATCCCAAACCCAGAAAATTAAGCGCCGTATGTACTCCCTAATAGGTGGCTCCTAGTACCAAACTCGCCCAGCCCACATTGGGACACTCAAAAGTAAACCTATGTAACACAGTAATTGCAAGGATTATGAACAAGAGAGATGGGTTAGGAGGGCCACACCAGAAACAAGGAGAGAGGAGACCATGTTACAGCAGAGAAAATAGGCCTCCATCAAGGTCTGCAAGTAAGTAATGAGAAACCTGGTTAAGTTCACAGACGTTCTTTCCTGATCTCACCAGAAGGGGAGGGCATATAGTCTAGCAGATAAAAAGTAATCATTTTGCAAATGGGTAATGGACCCCGCCCTCAGTGAGGTTTCCTACTCTTATTACATCTACCCTTGAATGTGCTATTACAACAAGACTCCAGTTTAACAGCTTTTTGTCTCTGGCCAGGGGGTGACATACAGTGCCCAGCAGAATGGAGTGAAGGGAATTGCAGGAGCAGAAAAACTGCAAAAGAAAATCAACAAACCACAATCCAGAACTTCAGAGACTCTATATCAATCACATAGAACTAGGACAGCCTAATCTCTCCCCATCCTGGAGCTCGGGGACATTTGCGGAAGAGGGGGCGGTAAGATTGTAAGAGCAAAAGGATGGGAGGAGCAACGATTTGCAAGATTCTCAACAATAGTTGGGGCCAAAGCAATCATAATGGAACTTTGCATGCCCTGCGCAATGTCCAGCGCACTGTTGCCCTCATAAAGTCTAGCATCTGTTAAGGGCACCGAGACCCTGGAGCCAAGGGATTGACAGCCATAGTAGTAATCTTATGATTAAGGGGAACAAGAGAAAGGGCTTATGGAAATGCCACTGGGTCCTTATATGTCATCGGAGAGGAGGACCCAGTGGAGAGTTAGGCGCACACAATAAAGGACTCTCTGGGAATTGGGGGGGAGACACTGGGGGAAGGGGAGGGGGGAGGGAGGGAACTGGTAAAAAATTTTAAAATGTATAATTAAATTTTTAATTAAAAAAAAAAAAGAAAATTAAAAAAAAAATCACAAAAAAAAAAAAATTTTGAAAACCTACATTGTCTCTAGTATTGAATTAAACAATTTGTGATTTATACACATCAAAAGGCCTTGTAGACCTGTGCAAACCAGTATGATAGTCACCAACTACATGTAACTATAGAACATTGAAATGTAGCAAATGTGACTGAACTTTATTTTTATTTTTCTTTAATTAAGTTTAATTAAACAGATACTGTACTCAAAAAAAAATATTAAAAAGGTTCTGTTTAATAAAAAAAATTGCTTAAAAATAGGCAACCCACAGAATGGGAGAAAATCTTTGCTAACCACAATGTGATAGAGTACTAATATCCCGAGTGTATAAAGAACTCAAATTAAATATGAATAAAGTAAATAATTGAATTTAAAAATGAGTTTTAGAACTAAAAATAAACTTTTCATAGGACAAAACGTCTGAGAAGTAACTTTTTAATAAATGCCCTACCATTATGGAAATGCAGATTTAAAGCCATCCTGAGATATCATCTCACCCCACTCAGAATGACTAAAATCTAAAACATAAAGAACAACAAATATTAATAAGGATATAGAGAGAAAAGCTGGTGGGTGAAATTTGTTTT
The DNA here is from genome assembly GCA_023101885.1 of Typhlomys cinereus. Classification (NCBI taxonomy): domain Eukaryota; kingdom Metazoa; phylum Chordata; class Mammalia; order Rodentia; family Platacanthomyidae; genus Typhlomys; species Typhlomys cinereus. Next base: position 3,211,716 of record JALPQD010000098.1, read on the forward strand.
CACCTCTTTGAACCTCTTTGAAGATTCTTTGGCATTACTAAAAAAGTTAAATATCCAAATTCCATATGATCAAGTTATATCATTCCTGGGAATATTCCCAAATAATGTTGCATCTTATTACAGAGACACTTGTTAACATATGTTCATTGAAGTTCTGTCCACAAGAGCAAGAAATGGAATCAGGCTAGATGGCCAACATTAGATGAATGGATAATGAAAATGTGGTTCATATAGACTATGTAATATTATTTAGCAGTCAGGAGAAATGAACTGATGTAATTATCTGGTAAACTGATGGAATTATAAGAAATTATACTCAGTGAGATACCCCACACCACACACAAAAAGACAAATACCATATATACTGCATTATAAGTAAATGCTAGCATTGACCCTTCAGATTGTTATGCTTAAACAGATAATTATACATCCCCCTCAAAGTACAAAAGAAAATATGTCTAGGGTATATGGGAAGAGAAAAAAGTTAGAGCAAACAAAAGTTATAGGCAGACAGTTGAACAGCAATTATAGAAGGAAAGTGTTAAGGGAAGTAAATGATTGGAATATCATATAATAAGGGGGGGAGAAAAAAAGTAAATGGCTCAGGAAAAAAAAAGATCAATGGCCTCATACAGCTATGAATACTACAAGCTATGACAACTCTGATAAGCAGGATCCAGTGGACCAACTGAAAGGTGTTACACAAGGCCCTCAGGCTTGTTTTGAATATGTTCTAAACTCCCTCCAATAATCAGGATACACATGCCAATTTTGACAACTTGTCCAAATAACAGTGGAACAGGATTAACTAGACACTAGATTGGAACAAATGTCTTAGCATTAACTATAAATATTTAACAGTAAATTATTATCTAAGGACTTATTGTTATATGTCCGGATGAGAAAGTCTGTCACTACTCAACCAAGATTTATTCTATCAAATTGGAAAATTAGTGAGGCAGAAGGGAAACAGGCCAGAAAGCAGAGTAACAGTGACCCAGGGATGTCCAAACTAAAAAAGGTCTTTGCAATCTCTCCCTATTCCACTGTTCAGGGAACCTAGTGGAAAAGGACAAAGTAAGAATGTATGAGCTTAAAACTGGTGAGGTCCTCTCTCTGGCTCTCCACTCCACTTACAACATGGCTGCTGCATCCTGGAGTTCATTGCACCTATATCCATTTGCACCAGAACAACAGGATAGTTGACATAGCATTACTCTCTGCTAAGCAAGGATCTCAAGAGAAATAAGTACATTGAGAGAGAATCTTTGAGGCAGGTGTTAGATAAGAGAAGGGAAGCTTTCCCATCTTCAGGTTTGTTCGTTACCATAGGGTTCTGGTCTGTCACTAGCACAGGTGCCTCAAAGGAAGCCCAAAGGTCCTCAAATGCAGAGGACATGAGGATAGAAGGAATGAGTCTGAGTTGGTGAAGGGAGGAGAGAGTGGAAAGAGGTGCGAGGAAAGAGTATAGGAGATATGGATATGAATGCATTTTGTTTGTATGGGAGATAATTTTTGATAAAAATATTTCAAAAGATAAATACATGCAGCTTTTAAAAGCTATTGAAGTAAAATGATTTTAATTATTGTGAGTTTATTCTCATGATGGCTCCAAATTTGCACTTCATTGAAGGGTTTATGGATAACATTATCCTCTTTCTCTCTAATCTGTGGGCACACATAATTATAAAAGGGCATATATGTGTCTTTTAGCTTCACTGCCTGCTGAAGAATATGCAATTCACTGATTCTCCTGGAAGGCTGGTTATCCTCCATTGAAGCTATGCCATACTAATTTATAATTGTTAGGTTTTGGTTTATGAAATTCCCTTCCCCACAGGAAAAATGAATGTTGGCTTTTTACTTACATCTGAGGAGTGGTCCTAAGGATTAGTAATTCAGATTGTTTTGTACAAAAAACCAGACAGTTCACATGGTTTTGGACAGGTTTTAGAATGAGATCTTGGAGATTTACAATAGCCAGAGGAGAAAGGTCTCCAATATATAGATTACTTATAGCTCTTGGCTTTTATACCTTGCAAGCACATGTTCTTTACTAACTCTTACTTGTACCCACAGTAAGACTGCTAAGTTTATTTGGTTTATCTCTTATGCCAGCTTAGTTATGATGGTTTAATTCTTGTGTAGATCTTGGAGGCTCAATTTATCTGTGTTTTGTCTCTTTCAAATGGACCTTGAAGTAATAAAATCATCTATGCTCAGCAGGAAGTAGCCAGAGTGATCATTGCCCCTCTTCCCTTGAGCAGTCTGGGTTCTCAGAAAGTTAAGGGGTACAAGAGGCAAGTCTAGAACAGTCCATATTCGGACAATCTCTAAGATCTTTGAAGGTCTTTGACATCCTTGAAGATCATCCCCCACTGCTAGAAACACCCTGAGGGAACACTCTTGCTGAGGAACTGACTTGAATCTTCCCAGAGATAAGATAGCCAATTTCCCTATGTAGGGATTATGGAGCTCTCTGTATTCAACAAACAACTTGATCCTAGCTGCACCTGGGTCTTGAGTTGTCCACTCACCTATGGCATGGCATGTTTCAGCCCACTCACACATTCATATGACTGTGCAGCCTGTTATGGTGATGAAGAAAGGCTAAGTCCACCTCTGCCTCCATTCCCCAGAGACTCCGCATGGGATGGGAAGTATGTCAGTACAGAACTCAAGTTTATTGAAGGGAGAAATGGAGCTTATATTGACAAAAATCCACAAGGCGCCAAATGGGCATCCAATTGTGTCAAAGGTCAACACATCCTTTAGGTGCTAGTGGCCAAGTTCAATGCCACTCAGCACAGAGGGCAGGTCAATACCTGAAAGCCAATTAGGGGTCCCTGTAATGTGATCAGGGTAATGCCCAAGACACTAGCTTTCAGCGCCATCTTTAATCTTATGTGCTCAGCCATGCCCTGGGGCAAATCCGGGGCAGGCCCAACAGGCCTAAGTGCAACTAGGTTGGGCCCATTGGGAGTTAACCAAAAAGAAAAAAGCCAGTTTCCCTGGGCTTGCTTAGGTGTACAGATATACCTTGCCCTGGCAGCCATCTTTGGCGCCCTAGCCCCTCATGGCCCTCTAGTGCTATGAGTCCATTTTTAATTTCATGCCTGTTTCTCATGGATTCCATGAGTGTTTTTTCTAGCTGCTGACTTCTCATAAGTTAGTTAATTTTTTGAGGTAGTTCAAAAATTCTTAAAAGACAAGTTTTTGAAGATATCCTACAGATATTCAGGACTTTCTTTCAATAGAAGTTAGAAGGTTAAAAACATTAATGGACTAGTAAAGGCTCTACTCAGTATTGGTAACTGCAGAGGTTTTATTTTTTAAAGATTGTTTATCCAAACAGACATACAAGTATTCTCCTATGACCATGTGCTGCATGCTTATTCTATACTTAATAATGTCCTGGTTTCTACAAAATTTAAAAAGCTTTTATTTACTTGTGTTATACTTAAACTATACATTTGGCTCTAAAAGATTGTAAAGTACTAAAATTAACTGAAATTTTTATAAATCATTTAATATTTTCATTTCAAAATGAGATTTAAGACTGTTTATCTTAAATCGAAAGTTTTCTTTTATGTTTATGTTTCATGTATTTTAAAGATACAAAACTTGTGATTGCTTAATGCTAAAGTAGTTAAATAAATTAAGAGCTACAATATCTTAAATTTCAAAGTACACATTTAAAAATGATTATATATATGTATATTGTCTAAAAAAGTCTTGCAAGTAGTTGATACTTTAAAAAAAAATAGTGTGATTAACTGTAGCTTGAGCCCTGTTGTACACTGCTTAATTATATTGGGGAAAAAATCTATCATAGATGTTAGTTAATACTGATACAATATTAATTGATATATCATAATATAATTTATTTCTTGCAAGTTTGAAATATGTACAATTTTTTGGGTTTAGTCTATGATTTATAAATAGCTTTTTTATAAAATTATTATTACCACATATAAAATAGTGTAGTAGAGATTGTACAGACCTTAAAACTTAGACTGTTATAACTAATAGTGTAAATGAAACAGGAAAAGCTTTGAGTGAGTTGTCATCATTAATGAGTATTTCTAGTTCTTTTCCAAAGAGGAAAGGTGTGGTCTCTGTCATCTTTAACATTTTGTTTTTTTTTGTTTTTTTTTGTTTTTTAAATTTTTTTTATTATTATTATTATTTATTCAACTGTGTACATGTGTGTGTGTATGTGCTCGCTCGCGCGTGTGTATGTGTGTCTGTGTGTGTGTAGAACCACGGACGAATTCGCGAACCACCATGGACGCCTCCACCTCCTTCTGCCCCGGGATTTACTAGTTTTTGCTAGTGTGGCTTTAATGTTTTCAAGTCATTCCCAGCTTAAATCAAGTCACAATATTGGTTCACAGAAGTGCCATACATTTATCCTCCTGGGTGTGATGTACTGAAAGGTTAGTTTTTGTCCTTTTTCTTGTCTATCAGGTCTCCAACATTTTCAAGGCTCATGAACAACTTTCTTAGTACATCAAGAAGCCTTGGTCTCAGGCCTTCCTTAATTACTCATTGACTTTGAGTCAACAGATAGAACATATTAACATGATGCATGTGGTTTCCCTGCTTATAGATATTGGGTTTGTAACCAGAATTTGGAACAACTTTAAAAGGCTGTTTGATCCCTCTTGGATTGTAATTTATGCTATTATAGGAGGAATTGTCCTTTTATTAATTATATTGTTTAAGTGTTTTCATCAGCACATCTCTCAGCAGTGGTCCATCAACAAGATGACACTACAGGTGCTTATGGCCCTTGAACATCCAAGCCATGGCCCTCCTAGAGACATGGTTTGAACTTGGATTGCAGAGATTCGTAAGGCCTTGGTCTTATCTACTATCCACATATCCTGACATGCCTTGCAGAACTCATCTGGACAGCCTCTCTGCCTACCCCGGTCTACAGCCTCTCGGCCTGGCCCGCCTACAGCCTCTCAGCCGGCCCCTGCAATGAGAAAACCTGTTTTTCTCTGCCACCTTGAGTTCCCCTTTGGGACCATGTGATGGTCTCATAACTGATTAGTCAATGATGGGTAAGGCTCCACACGAGGGTGGTGACCAACCTAACACAAGCACAGTCAGCTATATTCCACGCAGCTGAAGAGGCTCTGGGTCACCCCAGCTATCATGGTTCCCACTGAAAAAATTTATAAATAAATAAAAGGGTGAAATGTGGCAATACACATTCAGCGAGGCCCTAGCCCGGCTCCCAGCTACTGACAAGCCTGGGCACACCCAGACATGCCCCGACATGTCCCAACAGAACACCATGCAGGCAGAGGGATGAACAACCAATGGGAAGCAGCCGTCTAACCTGTACCTGCAATGGAAACCTAGCAAACAGTTAAATGACTACTGACTGTCTTACCCCCCCCCCGGAGGAGGGATGGCAACACCTGATTGGACCCTGACTCTATATAAGCCCAAATGCCCTTAATGACTTTGAATCTGTGGCATCTCGTCCACTGCTGCTTCTCACCTGATTCCCGGGGTCTGGTGGTGACCCCGTTGCTGGCTCACCCATTCACCTTGAGGCCCTCTCTTCCTCCCTGGCTGGGCCGGTGGGGGATACAGCAACAAAACTGTTCATATGAATGAAAATAAGAAATTAAATGCAGAGTATGACATCTTCAACATTTGGAATTAGCCACAAGGCCTTGGATTCAAGGTGAAAATTGGACAGTTCTCACCACACCTCCCCTGTGGACAACAGCTGGATTTATCAGAAGAAATGTTGCAGTGGGCCATAGGAAGGAGACAGGTGGGTGGATCTAATCAGAAGATTTTGCACTAGACATGAAGATGGCAGCTATGAAGGGGGCAAGGCCACTCAGGTCAATATACATCAGCATATCATCTTCTGTAGATCTTCATTCTGAAATTCTAATAGATGGATTTTGGCACAATATTTGTACTAAAATTCTAAATATTTGTACATATGACATTGCTCAATGAAGTAAAAACGTGATCATTCTCTTAAGCTGTGTGTATGCAGACAAGTTCTTCAGTGATGTAATATGCTAAAACTTTCATTAAAGTAATTGTAATGATATCAGTCTATTCCTGACAAATGCCTGACCTTCCTCAGGTTCCCCCCTCTGTGCAGTATGGCTTGCAGACCTGGTTTCAGGACATCTCATGAGGAGGGAAAGGCAGTCTGCTGCTTTGATTGTATTCCATGTCCATAAAATGAGATTTCCAATGAGACAGGTAGATGTATAACTGAGACATACTTCGGATGGATTATATTCTCTCCATACAAAGACAAGGATGGGACTAATGACAACTTTTTTAAAAAAATTACTGTCTTAACCATGTGTTGCACATGCTGAATCATTTTTATGTTAGAAACACCCTTGACAAATCTCTTTGTATTTTTATTATAAGAATATTGATCCCTCTCCTCACCTGCCTGGGATGCGTGCAGTCCAGCTGGGACACATGGTAACCTAGGTAAGCTTCTCCCCCATCCCCAAACCCCAGGAAGCCCATGGGACCCAGCTCCTACCACCAGCCAGCCAGAGCCTGCACTGCACCAGGCTGGGGAGGACACCATGGACCACGCTACAGCTCCCCAGGTTAAATAGCACCCTGCCAACACTCCCTCCTCCCTCCCCCCCCCGACAAGCGGAGTCCAGCTCATCCCCAAACCCCAGGCAGCACACTGGTCCCAGCTCTTCCCACCAGCCAGCTGGAGTAGGAGCTGCTCCAGGCCAAATAATTCAGTTCAGTGAAAAACGCACAGAAATTGAAAGACGGTATTAAGAGTTAAAACAACAATGGCTAAGTCAAAGTGTAAATCCATGAGAAACAACACCCAAGAAAACATATCTCCCACTGAAGGAATTAACCCCATCATAATAGACTCCAACCAGAACAAACCCACGGAAAATAGCCAATAAAGCCTGACACAGGATAATGAATTTCAAAACATGATCATTACCATGTTCAATACTATGAAAGAAGAAATCCCGGAGGAATTAAATAACCTCATCAATCACTTTGAAGAGGAACACAACAGACATTGGAGGAGTTGAGAAAAACAGTTTAAGAAACAAAAACAGGCATAGAGCAGTTAAAACAGACTCAAGCAGAGGTTAAAACTGAACTAAAAGACAAGTTATCTTAAACCCAGAACTCAACAGAGAGTCTTAGCAGCAGAACTAACAAAGCAGAAAATAGAATTTCAGACCTTGAAAACAAAGTGGGAGTATTAACCAGCTCAACGGGAGAGGTCGTTAAAGGAAAAAGATACTCAAGAGAAATATTCAAGAGTTATGGGACACTGTGAAGAAGCTTAACATGCATATTCATGGAATACCAGAGTAAGAATCCCAAAATACCATATCTGAGGAAATTTTTCAAATTATCATCAAGGAAATCTTTCCTCATCTAAAAAAATAGAGGCCCATCCAAATACAAGAAGCATTCTGCACCCCAAACAGATATGGCCAAAACAGAAACTTGTCAGGGCAAATAATAGTTAAAACACTCCACATTCAAGATAAAGAAATATTGCTGAGAGCTTCAAGGGGGAAAAAAAAGTCACTTTTAAATGTAAACCTATTAAAGTAACAAATGACTTCTCAATAGAAACAGTTAAAGCAAGAAGAGCTTGGAGAGACGTACTTCAAGTATTTTTTTTATTTATTATTTATTCAATTGTGCGTGTATGCATGTGTCCCCATGTGTGTATGTATGTGTGTGTATGTGTGTGTATATGTGTATGTGTGTGTAGAACCATGGGCGAATTCCGGAACCACCATGGACTCCCCCACCTCCTCCTTGTTTACTCTGCCCTGGGATTCACAGTCTCCGCCCTACCAGGACCAGAAATGCAAGCCTCCCCCGCTTCCACCTGGCATCTATACATGGGGTCTAGGATCTGAACTCAGGACCTTCTGCCTGCAAGGCAGAGGCTTAAACCCTGAGCCACCTCTCCAGCCCCTTACTTCAAGTATCGAATGAGCAAAAATGTCAACCCAGGCTGATATACTCTGAAAAATTATCCCTGATAATTGAGAGAGAAAGAAAAATTTTCCAGCACAAAGACAACCTGAAGGGATACATGTCGAACAAACCAGGCCTTCAAAAAATGACACTCAAGCTTGAAGAAAAAAAAACAGGCATATCCAGGAGAACAGAAGGGAAGTATAATACCACCAAACCCTAAAAGCAAAACAATAAATTTACAAAAGCCATTAAACATAATAAATGTCCAAAATTAAAAATACTTTATCCATTATAACAATAAATGTTAATGGAATTAACTCACCAATCAAGAAACACAGATTACAAACTTGGATTCAAAATCATAACCCATAAATCTGCTGCTTGCAGGAAACACATCTCACTACAAAAGTTAGGGACATCCTAAAAATAAAAGGCTGGTCCAAAATTCTGCAAGCTAACAGAACCAGAAAAGAGACAGGTATAGCCATTATGCTAATAGACAAAGTGGACTTCAAACCAAAAAAAATCATAAGAGACACAGATGGACATAACATTTTAGTCACAGGTACAATTCACCAGGAAGACTTCACAATACTGAACATATATGTACCCAATACGGGCCACCCCACATTCATTAAGCAAACTCTACAACGTCTAAAGCAAGAAATCAATCCCAAAATGATAATTTTTAGGGATTTCAACACTGCCCTCCCAACATGGGATAGAGCAAAAGGTAAAAAACTTAACAGAGATACTTTGGAGCTTAATCAATCCCTTACTGAAATGGACCTTACAGATCTCTATCAAACTTTTCATCCATGCACCAAAGAATACACATTTTTCCCAGCAGCACATGGAACTTTCTCCAAAATAGATCACATATTGGGCCACAAAAAAAAATCTCCACATATACAGGAAAGTTGAAATTCTAACCTGTACCTTATCAGACCACCATGGCCTAAAGCTTGACACCCAAACACAACAAGCAACAGAAAATACACTAACTTCTGGAAACTTAACACTCTGATGCTGAATGAGAATTAGATTCAGGAAGAAATTACAAAGGAAATTCGAGATTTCCTAAAATTGAACAATAATGAAAATACAACTTACCAAGATCTCTGGGACACAATGAAAGCTGTCCTAAGAGGTAAGTTCATAGTTCTTAATGTCTACAAAAAAAATGGAAACATCGGATATAAATAACAACTCAGCTTAATGCTTTAGAGACACTAGAGCAATCTGATCCCAAAAGCAGTAGAAGAGAGGAGATTAGCAAAATAAGGGGAGAAATATCCAAAATCGAGATCAGGAATATGATACAGAAAATCAACCTGTCAAAAAGATGGTATTTAAAAAAAACAATAACATTAATACACCTATAGTTAAATTAATCAAAAGCAAGAGATAGAGAAAGCTAAAATTAATAAAATTAAAAATGAAAATGGAGTTATCACTATGATACCCAAGAAATCCAGAGAATTATAACGTCATACTTCAAAAACTTATACTCTGTAAAATTTTACAACACAAAAGAGATGGATGAATTCCCAAGTAAATACAACTTACATTAATTGAATCAGGAAGTTGTAAATTATGTAAATAGTCCTATAACTTATGAGGAAATTGAGGAAGTAATCTCGAATCTTCCCACCAAAAAATATCCAGGACCAGATGGATTCAGAACAGAGCTCTACCAGACATTTAAGGAGCTAATAACACCAATACTTCTTAAACTGTTCCATCAAATAGCAAAGGAAGGAACACTACCTAATTCCTTCTATGAAACTAATATCGTCTTAATCCCAAAACCTAATAAAGATACACTTAAAAAAGAAAACTATAGGCCAATCTCTCTGATGAACACAGACGCAAAGATTCTCAACAAAGTCTTAACAAATCGGATTCAAAAACATGTCAAAAAGATCATCCATGCGGATCAAGTAGGCTTTATCCCAGGCATACAATGTTGATTCAACATACACAAATCAATAAATGTAATTCGCCATATAAACCAGACCAAAGTCCAAGACCACATAATACTCTCAATAGATGCAGAAAAAGCTTTTGACAAGATCCAACAGCCCTTTATGTTCAAAACCCTAGAGAAGATTAGAATGGAAGGGACCTATATCAATATAATGAAAGCTGTACACAACAAGGCAATGGCAAGGATTATACTCAATGGGTAAAAACTTGAAGCATTCCCACTTTGATCAGGAACTAGACAAGGCTGTCCACTCTCACCACTTCTATTCAATATTGTACTTGAAGTCTTAGCTGACTGAGGTCATAAGACAAGAAAGGGACATAAAAGGGATTCAGATCGGCAAGGAAGAAGTCAAGTTATCTCTATTTGCAGATGAAATGATCTTATATCTGAGTCATCCCAAAAACTCCACCAGGAAGATCCTGGAACTAATTGAGAAGTTCAGCAGGGTGGCAGGATACAAAATAAATGTACAAAAATCTTTGGCCTTCCTATATGCTCAGAATGAAAGAAGTGAAAAAACCCTGAGAGAAACAATCCCATTTACTATAGCCTCTAAAAAAATGAAATAACTTGGTATAAACCTAACCAAGGAAGTAAGAGACCTTTATAATGAAAACTTAAAAACCATAAAGAAAGAAATTGCAGAAGATACCAGAAGGTAGAAAGAACTCTCTTGTTCCTGGATTGGCAGAATCAACATAAAAATGACCATCCTACCAAAGGCAATATACAGATTTAATATTATATCAATTAAAATCCCAAAGCAATTCGTTAAAGAACTTGAGCAAACAATCTCAAAATTCATATGGAGGCACAAAAGACACAGGATAGCAGAAGCAGTCCTGAGTAACAAAAACATGGCTGGAGGTATCACCATACCAAACCTTAGTCTATACTACAAATCCATAGTTGTAAATACAGCCTGGTAATGGCTCCAAAATAGACACACAGATCAATGGATAAGGGTTGAAGACCAAGATATAAGCCCACAAAATTACAACCATTTGGTCTTTGACAAAGGGGCCCAAAAAATCCCATGGAAAAAGAACAGCCTCTACAACAAATGTTGCTGGCAAAACTGGATCTGCACATGCAGAAGATTAAAGCTGGACCCAAACTTGTCACCATGTCCAAGATTTAATTCCAAATGGATCAAGGACCTTGATATCAGGCCAGAGACTATAAAAACCATAGGTGAAAGGGTAGGGAACTCCCTCGAGATGGTTGGGCTAGGCCAACAGTTCCTAAACAGACATCCAATGGCACAGTCACTGCTACCAACTCTCAACAGATGGGATCGTGTGAAATTAAAGAGCTTCTGTTCAGATAAAGAGACTGTAACTCGAGCACAAAGGCAACCCACAGAATGGGAGAAAATCTTCACTAACCACATATCTATTATCCACAGTGCAGAAAGAGCTTAGAAAACTAAACACCAAGGAAACCAATGGCCCAATTAAAAAATGGGCCCTGGAACTTAAAGAAACTTTACCAAGGAAAAATTTAAATGTCTAACAAATATCTTAAAAAATGCTCCACATCCTTAGCCATCAGGGAAATGCAAATCAAAACCTCCATGACATATCATCTCACCCCTGTCAGGATGACAATAATCCACAAGACAAACAACACCAAATGCTGGAGAGAATGTGGAGAGAGGGGAACTCTCCTACATTGCTGGTGGGAATGCAGGCTCATACAACCACTCTGGCGAGCCATCTGGCCAGTCCTAAAGAAGGTGAATATTGAAATGCCATATGACCCTGCTATACCACTTTTGGGAATAACGCCCCATACAGCAAAAATTCACCTCGATAGCACAAGCATGACCATGTTCATAGCAGCACTGTTTATAATAGCAAAGTCATGGAATCAACCCAAATGTCCAGCAGTTGACAAGTGGATGAGGAAAATGTACATTTATACAATGGAATACTACTCAGCCATCAAAAATGATGAATTAATGCAATTTGCCAGTTAATGGATGGAATTAGGAACAATTATATGGCATGAAGTACCACAGACACAGAAAATTAAGTGCCTTATGTACTCCCTAATAGGTGGATCCTAGTACCAAACCCATATAGAGACACTCAAAGACAAATTTCTGTAATATCTACAGTAATTGTAGAGATTATAAACAGGAGGGATGCGAAAGGAGGGCACCACCAGAAACAAGGAGATAGGGGACCATGTTACAGCAGGGAAAATAGGCCACCATCAAGGACTGCAAGTAAGTAATGAGACATCTGGTTAAGTTCACAGACTTTCCTTCCTGATCATTTGCAACTGATGGGGTATGATCTCACCAGAAGGGGAGGGCATATAGGCTGCCAGATAGAAAGTAACCATTTTGCAAATGGGTGATTGACTCCTCTCTCTCCACGGTCTCCTACTTTTATCCCATCTACCTGTGAATATACTCTTATAAGAAATATCTTATTTAACAGGTTTTTATCTCTGGCCAGGGGTGACATCCAACACCCATCAGGATGGAGCCAAGGGAATTGCAGGAGCAGAAAAACCGAAAAAAAATCAACAAACCATAATTCAGAACATCAGAGACTCTATATCAACCACCTAGAACTGGGGCAGCCTAATATCTCCCCATCCTGAAGCTCAGGGAAATTTGTGAAAGAGGGGGCAGTAAGATTTTAAGAGCACAAGGATGAGAGGAGTAATGATATGCAAGATACTCACACAAGTTAGGGCTGAAGCAATCATAATAGGACTTTTCATGACCTGCGCTATGTCCAACACATTATTGACCCCACAAAGTCTAGCATGGACTAAAGGCACTAGGATCCTTGGAGGCTAGGGACTCACAGTCACAGTCGTGTTCCTAAACTTAAGGGGAACACAGGAAAGGGTTGTGGGCAATGTCCCTGGGTCCTTGTAACTCATCAGAGAGGAGGACACAGAGGAGAGTTTGGCATGCACATTAAAGATGCTCCGGGGATTGGGGGTAGGCACTGGGGGATGGGGAGGGATGGGGAAGGAGAGAGGCGAGCAGGGGGACAGGGGGAGGTGGAGGGAGGGAGGGCACCAGTGTACCTGTTAAATTTGTTTGAGCAGAAATAATAAAATAGTATATTTCTATGAATAATTTTAAGTTTGCTTTTCTTCTTTGACTGTTTCAAACACAAACAAAATGAATTTATGCAATCCTCACCCACTAATTACTCAAACTCATAACCCCTACTTTACTTTCTGTAAATCTTCTTCCCAACCTGTATTTCTCCTACTCTGAAGTCATTCTACAGGTGTGACCTAGTCAATCTAGTCTTGATTGCCTCTACTGACATGTACTATGCACTTGCTGGAATAGATGATGGATAATTAAGTATACTACTGTGGGATTAGCTCCCTTCAAAACATCTAGCATTAACTTTCAGTAAGTAATCATGGAGTGCTGTTTTGTGAAATCTTTTCCCTCTATGGTGAGATGCTGGTATCTATCTATTATATAGGATGTATGGGATCACTACATTTTACTGTGTGATGATAAAAACATTATAGATACCCCCTTAAAGTCATAGAAATGTATTACAGCATACAATCAACTACAATTTAAATCTTACACTCTACAGATCACGGAACTGTGACTTCCAAACTTAGACATCTATTAATTACAAGTCTAAGAGATTACATAATCACCATATGAATTTAAAAAATTTTTAAATATTTTTCTTTGTTAAAAGATAGAAACTGCCATCCACACATGAGATAATTTAAAAATGCATAATTACTTGGGTTCTATACCCATGAACAAAAAAAATTATAAATTGATATAGGGACATAGCAATCAGTCTTTCTAAAGTTCTACACCAAAAGGAGGGTATGGCTCAATGATACTGGATGGATGTTAGATAAAAACCAGAGGACCCAAGACCAAACATGCACATGGCATGAAAAATCTGACATGACAATAATTGTCTGCAACATTTGTGGTTCCATAGTAAAAGGAAAGTTTGCCAGAACAAAATCAGTGGAAAATTAGTAGCCACAAAGACATAATCACAAAGGGAACAAACAGGGAACTCCGTTGCATAGACATAAAGATTCCCAGTCTCAAAAGAAGGGTGTGTATGAGGAAGGATGGTGATAGTGGTCCCCTGACTGTCACACACATGCCATCTCCTAGGAGAGGATTTCTACACAAACACCATGGGAATACACACCATTTATCTGCCAGTCCCTATATCCTTCCTGATTGATGAGCACAAACCCATCAGTACCAAATGACCAGAAGGGAAGTGAAAGTGATCTGCACCAGATGTCTCCCAACTTAGGTGAAATACTTCACTGTGGCCTATTTTCTCACCAAAGGATGCTGTGTTAATTCTTTTTTGTTTTTGAGCCACTCCTTCACATTCCTTCCTGTTTAAAATCCTTTACTGTTACAGTGGATATTACAGAGATTTACCTTTGAATATGTCATGAGATGGGTTTGGAAATAGGCTCTACTTATGAGGGAGAACATACAGTACCTAACTTTCTGTCCACAGGATACTTCACTCAATACAATTTTTTCTAACCCAATGTATTTCCTGGCAAATTTCATTGATTCATTTTTTTTGATGTCTGAATAGTACTCCATTCATCAATTGTTGAGCATTTGAGTTGATTCCATGATTTGCTATAGTCAACAGTCCTGCAATCAACATGATTGTTTATTCAGTTCTTTGTGAATGATGGATAATAGAGCTCTATCAGGCATGTGGTTATTGAAGATTTTCTCCAATTCATGGGTTGCTTTTTGCTCCATTTACAATGTCTTTATCTGAACAGAAGTTCTTTAATTTCATGAGATCCCATCTATTGAGTGTTATTTCTAGTCACTGTGATATTGGATTTCCGTTTAGGAACTGTTGGTGTAGCCCAATCAGCTCAAAGGAGTTCTCTACCTTTCAACCATGGTTTTTATAGATTCTGGCCTAATATTAAAGTCCTCGATCCATTTGGATTTAATTTTTGTGCATGGTGACAAGTATAGTACAGGTCCACTTTTCATCTTCCGCATGCTAGAAATTCACTACAGTGACATAAACATAACCATATTTATTCCAGCACTATTTATTTTATTTTTTATTTATTCATTTTGTGTGTGTGTGTGTGTGTGTGTGTGTGTGTGTGTGTGTGTGTGTATACGCACATGCGCATGTGTGTGTGTGTATATATAGAACCAAGGGTGAATTCGGTAATCATCGTGGATCGCTTCTACCTCCTTTTTCTTTTTCCTCTGCCATGGGATTCACAGGTTCCGCCCACCAAGACCAGAAGCGCAGGCCGCCCCTGCTTCTGCCTGGGATCCCAACTCAGGACCCTCTGCCTGCAAAGCAGAGGTTTAACCCCTGAGCCATCTCTCCGGCCGCTGCAGCACTATTTATAATAGCAAAGTCATGAAATCGAACCACATGCCCAACAGCTGATGATCATGAAAATGTGGTACATTTATACACTGGAATACTACTCAGCCATCAAAAAGATGAATTAATTGCATTTGCCAGAAAATGGATGAAATTAGAAAAAATTATATTGAATAAAGTATCCCAGACACAGAAAATTAGACACCTTATGTACACCCTAATAGGTGGATCCCAGTATTAATCCCACATAAGGACATATTCAAAGGTTAATCTCTGCAGTACTTACCATAATTGCAAAGATTATAAACATGAGGGAAGAGGAAGGAGAGCCCCCCAAAAAAGGAGTGTAAGTAGAAAGACATGTGGTTAAGCTCACTCTCATTTCTGTTACTGGTTAGTTGCAACTGAACAGGTTTTATATCACCAATCAGAGAGGGTATAGGGAGTGGCAGATAGAAGGTTAACCATCCTGGGCTGGAGAGGTGGCTCAGGGGTTAAGCCTCCGCCTTGCAGGCAGAAGGTCCTGAGTTCGGATCCCAGATCCCATGTATAGACCCCGGGCGGAAGCGGGGGCGGCCTGCGCTTCTGGTCCTGGTAGGGCGGAGCCTGTGAATCCCGGGCAGAAGGAGGTGGAGGCGTCCATGGTGGTTCGCGAATTCGTCTGTGGTTCTACACATACACAGACACACACACACACAGATGCACGCGCACATACGCATATGCACACAGTTGAATAAATAATAATAACAATAATTTACAAATTTAAAAAAAGAAGGTTAACCATCCTGCAAATGGGACTCCGACCTCTCCATACTTCTGTATCCTACTCCTATTCTTCCATCTACATTTGAATCACCTCTTATATTAAGATCTACATTTAAATAGTCTTTTATCTTTGGTTAGGAGATGAACTTCTATACCAATCAAGATACAGCCAAGGGCAGTACAGGAATAGCAAAACTGAAAACAACAAACAATAATTCAGAAAATCAAAGACCCTACCTTAATCACCTGGAACCATATCAGCCAAATCTTTCTCCATGTTAAAGCTCAAGAAACTTTGCAGAAGAGGGGGCAGCAGCATTGTAAGAACCTCCACACATGTTAGGGCTGCCGTACTTATAATCAGACTTGCACAATGGCAGATATTTCAACGACCCCTCACCAAAGTCTAGGATGGAGAAGGTTCCAGGAAGTAGGATCCTAGAAGCAAAGGATTAATAGTCATAATAGAGTTCTCATCCTAATGGGGAGCCCAAGAAAGGGCTCCAGGCTTTACAACTGAGTCCTTACCACTCACTAGGGTGGGGGAATCAGAAGAAGGTTTGGCATTCACAAAACAGGATGCTCCAGGGGATGGGAGGCAGTAAGGAGGAGGGACTGGAAGAGAGGGAGGGAAGGAGGGGGGTAAAAAAAGAGAAAAATGGGGAGAGACTGCAAGGGGGGAATGTGGAAGGGAGGAGGACTGGAGTACCTATTGAGCTTGTATGATCGGGAAAAATATAAAATGTGGGAGAAAAATATCTTCTGCATGCCAATATCCAGTTTTGCCAACACAATGCTATTCCTTTTCCATTGAATTTTTGGGCCCCTTTGTCAAAGATCAAATGGTTGTAATTGTGTCAACTTATATCTGGGTCTTCAACCCTTACCCATTGATCTACATGCCTATTTGGAGCCAGTACCAGGCTGTTTTTGATTACTATGGTTGTGTAGTATAGATTAAGGTTTAGTATGGTGATAGCTCCAATAGTCCTTTTGTTACTCAGGATTGTTTTTACTGTCCTGGGCTTTTTGTGCTTCCATATGAATTTTGAGATGGTTTGACCAATTTCTTTAAAGAATTGTTTTGGGATTTTGATTGATATAGCATTGAATCTGTAAATTGCTTTTGATAGGATGGTCATTTTTATGAAGTTGATTAAGCCAATCCAGGAGCATAAGTGGTCTTTCCACCTTCTGGTGTTTTCTGTCTTTTTTTTCTTTAGAGTTTTAAAGTTTTCATTATAAAGTTCTCTTGTTTCTTTGGTTAGATTTATACCAAGGTATTTCATTTTTCAGGGGCTACAGTAAATGGAATTTTTTCCCTTTGGACATTTTCACTTATTTCATCCTTTGTATACAGGAAGGCCACTGATTTTTGCACATTTATTTTGCAATCTGCCACTCTATTGAACATAAATATTAATTCCAGGAGTTTCCTGATGTAGGTTTAGGATTACTTGGTTATACGATTGTGTCATCGGCAAATAGAGATATAATGATTTCTTCCTTGATGATTCAAATCCAATTTATCTGTCTCTCTTTTCTTGTGGCTGTAGCTAAGACATCAAGTACAATATTGAATAGAAGTTGTGAGAGTAGACAGTCTTGTCTAACTCCTGACGAAATCAGGAATGCTTCAAGTTTTTCCCCATTGAGTATAATTCTTGCTGTTGGCTTGTTGTATACGGCTTTTATAATGTTGGTAAAGGTTCCTTCCATTCCAACTGTCTCTAGGGCTTGGATCATAAATGGATATTGGGCCTTGGACTTTGGATTGGTTTATATGACAGATTACATTTATTGATTTGCATGTGTTGAAACAACCTGTGTGCCTGGGATAAAGCTGACTTGATCACAGTGAATGATATGCTTGATATGTTTTTGAATCCAATTTGCTAAGACTTTGTTGAGAATCTTTGTATGTGTGTTTATCAAAGAGATTGGCCTATAGTTTTCTTTTGTAGATTTATCTTGATTAGGTTTTGGATTTAGTATTATATTAGATTCATAGAAAGAATTTGGAAATGTTCATTCATTCACAATTTTGTGGAAGAGTTTATAGAATATTGGTGTTAGTTGTTCCTCAAATATCTGGTAGAATTCTGTGCTGAATCCATCTGATCCAGGAAATTTTTTGGTGGGAAGATTCAAGATTACTTCATCTATTTCCTTATTTGTTATAGGAATATTTATTTAACTTAGAACTTCTCAATTCAATTTATGTCAGTTGTGCTTACTCAGGAGTTCATCCATTTCTTTTGTGCTATCTAATATCATGGAATATACATTTTTGAGATATGACCTCATAATTTTCTGAATTTCTTGGGTATCAGTTGTGGTAACTCCATTTTCATTTCTGATTTTGTTAATTTGCATTCTCTATGTTGATTTTTGTTAATTTAGCTAGGGATGTATCAATCTTATTGATTTTTCAAAGAAGCAGCTTTTCCTCTGGTTGATTCTTTGTATCATATTCCTTATCTTAATTTCAGATATTTCTCTCTTGATTTTGTTAATCTTCTCTCTTCTCTTGCTTTCCCTACAATACCCTAATGATCTCATCTGACTCAGGGCAGCCAAAAACAAATAGCAAAGAAAGCAAGGAAAGACAGGGTGGAACCTGGGAAATGCCAGAGCAAAGTAAAAAAGAGGTGGAAGCAATCCAGAGTGATTTCTGAAGTCATCCTTTGTCTTCTGAGGATGGACATACACATAATTACACACACACACACACAAACACACACACACACACACACACAAACACACACACACACATGACAAATAAAATAATTAATTAGAAAAAATAACTATATCCCTTTGGGCTCCAAGACTGTTGCAGGACACTTCCCTTGCTCTGGGACACCAGCAGGCATTGACAGATTGGATTTTCTCCTTGGAGGCAGTTGGTATGTTGTGGGCAGCCCATTCACTACACCCCTAGATTTTGGATCATTATCAGGCCACAAGAGACTGGAGTTCTTCTGGGCTCTGGGCCTGCTGCAGGACACATCTCTAGTTCTGGGACACCAGTAAGCACTGGCAAATAGGATTATCTCTCTCATGTGTATTGGTGTCAGGCAGCATTAATCAACACTCACCTACCATCAAACTATAATACAACTTCCAAGATTTTAACAGAGTCCACAGGCACCACAAATCTGGGCCAGAGCAACAACACCTTGCTACTGAGGACTTCAAAGCTCCTCCCATCATACAAAAGGGAATCATCACATCCATCCATAAGTAACCCTTTTTATTTTCCTTCTAGTCAAAGCTGACCGTCACCTCTGCTTCAGAGCTCTGTACAGCACACCTAATACCCCAGACACACAACACTTAGGGCATTAACTATTCACTTTCATAAATATGGAAGGAACTAAGAGCTGACATAGTACTCTAAGTACACAGTCCTGACCACTAAACCCACCCTATTTCATAATATAAAACTGATACAATACTTAACCCAAACCACATATAACAAACCTTGACACCCAACCCCAATCATCTAAGTAAATCTAGATCTAAATTTGTCACCCCCAGAACCAGAGTAGAACATTCACATTTTTTTCTTGGTAGTATCTCACCTAACTACAAATAAAAGAGCAAAGAAATTTAGACTTAGACCTTAAACACTTAGGTAAACAATAGTAAAAATACTTCATGTGCAGCAATTCTGTCTGAATCCTGGCAGTCATAAACATACACCAAGAAAGATTCTAGAAATCAAACACAAAATGACCAAGTCACACTTTAAATCCACAGGAATAAACAACTCCACTGAAAAAATGTTGAACCCATAACAATGGACCCCTACAAGAATAACATATATATTAGTCAACAATTAAATTAACAAGACAAGGATTTTTCAAAGCATGATCTTTCCCATGATGAAAACAATGAAAGAGGAGGTCCAAGAGGAGTTAAATAAACACTAGCCAATATGAAAAGGACTACAAAACAACCTAGATGAAATGAAAAATGAAGTTGAAGAAACAAAAGTAGGCATAGAGGAGTTGAAAAAAAAATCTCACAGAAAGATTAACATTGAAATTAAAAATAAGCTAGGTATAGCCCAAAATTCAACAGAAAGTCTTGCCAGCATAACCAAAGAACCAGAAAATAGAATATCAAAACTAGAAGACAAGACAGAACAAATTTGTTAAATTAAAGAGGTTAAAAAAATAACTGGACAGGAATGTTCAAGAGTTGTGGGACTCCTTGAAAAAAACCAAACCTACACATTTATGGAATACCAGAAGAAGAAACCCATAAAGTCACTCCATAAGAGGTTTTTCACACTATCATTAATGAAATTTTTGCACATCTAAGAAAACATCCCCATCCAAGTAAAAGAGGCATATTTACACCATTTAGATATGACTGAAATAGAAACTCACAACAAACTATAGTCAAGACAATTCAGTTATATGACAAAGACAAAGTGCTGAAAACATCAAGAGAAAAACATGCAAGCCACATTTAGAGGAAAACTTATTAAAGATGACAGCTGATTTTTCAATGGAAACAGTAAACCTTGGAAAGTTATACTTCAAGTCATGAATGAGCTCAAATACCAACCCAGACTAATATATACACCAAAACTATCAGTCATGATTGAAGGTGAAAAAAATCTTCCACTATAAGGACACCATGAAGGCTTATATGAATACCACATTAGGCTGACTAAAGATCTAGTAAAGATACTTAAACTCAAAGAAAAAAATGAACATGTGAGAGAACAGAAGGGAAAATTATACCAACACAACTTCCTAGCAAAGAAAAACACACATAATAACCACACAATATAGAAAACAAGAAACAATAAGCATTTCTCAAGTATAGCCTAAACATTAATGGAACTAACTCTCGAATCAAAAGACATAGACTACAAACATGAATTAAATATCACAATGCAGTAATCTGCTGCCTTCAGGAAACACATCTAACCATGAAAGATGGTCACATTCTCAGAGCAAAAGGCTGGTCAAAAGTACTGCAAGCTAATGGAAAAAGGAAATAAGCAAAAGTAGCAATTCTGATATCTGACAAAATAGACTTCAAGCCATAAGAAATCATAAGAGAGACATAGAAGGATACTACATATAAGCCAAGGGAAAAATTCATTAGGAAGATTTCTCAAAGCTGAAAATGTACACACTTAATATAGGCTCAGCAACATTCATTAAACACATGTTACAACATTTGAAATAATAAACCAACCCAAACATGATAATAATAGGGGACTCCAACACTCCACTCTCAATATCAGAAAGGTCAACAAGCCAGAAACTGAACAGAGATACCCTGGAGCTAAATCAAACCATAACCCAAATGGACCCGACTAATCTCTACTGAACCTTCCATCCCAACAATAAGGAATACAAATGTTTTCTAGGAGTCCATTGAACATTCTCCAAACAGACCATATATTGTGGCACAAAGGAAATGTCTATATGTAAAGAAAAGTTGAAATAATATCCATTACCCTGTTTGACCATAATGGAATAAAGCTAGATATCTACAACAAAGCAAATGTGGAAAATACACAAATGCGTTGATTACAAATTATGACACTAAATAAGGAATGGGTTCAGACAGAAATCAAAAAGGAAATTCAAAAATTACTACAAATGAGTTGCAGCAGACTAGGAGGATGGTGGTGTGACTTCAACAGAGGTGCAGGGCCCTTGGCTGAGGACAGCTCACCCTACCCTGGGCTCTCCACATTTGCCAGGCATCCACTCGTTCTGTAGGCAATTGAAGTACTGATAAGTGATTCTCAAAAACTGCTGCACCAGCTGAATGTCCTGTTGGATTAGGAGTCAAGATGTCACCCAGAGGTCTGCACCTTGAAACTCATTGAGTCTGCACCTGATAATGGTTTGAGAATAAATGCAAGACTCCGGGATTTTGAAGTGAAAGACCTTCTCAGTCTTACGCAGTTCTTCAGTTCCAATGCAGAGACATGTTCTATAGCTTTGAATTATTGGAAACATTTCTGTCTAAAATGAAAGTACAACTGTGGAACCAGACCAACCAAATTTATCCCCATCCTAAAGCTAGGGAAACTTGCAGAAGACGGGGTTGCAAGATTATGATGGGGAGGACCAATGATATGCAAGATACTGGACACAAGTTAGGGCTGCAGTAGCCATAGTCAGTCTGTGCATGATCTGCACAAGGCTGACATGTCAATGACCCCCCAAAGTCTAGCATGGATCACTAGGATATTTAGAGGCAAAGGATTAACAGTCATAGTAGTGTTCCCATACTGATGGGGAGCCCAAAAAAGGGCTCTAGACTATGCCACTGAATCCTTATATCTCACCAGACCACATATCTGATAGAGCTCTATTATCCAGAGTGCAGAAAGAGCTTAGAAAACTAAACACCAAGGAAACAAATGGACCAATTAAAAAATGGGCCTTGGACCTTAAAAGAAACTTTACCAGGGATGAAATTGAAATGTCGAACAAATATCTTAGAAAATGCTCCATCTCCTTATCCAGCAGGGAAATGCAAATCAAAACCTCTCTGAGATATTATCTCACACCAGTCAGGATGGCAAATATCCACAATACAAACAACAACAAATGCTGGAGAGGATGTGGATAGAGGGGAACTCTCCTATATTGCTGGTGGGAATCCAGGCTTATACAAGCACTCTGTTGAGCTGTCTGGCGATTCTTTAAAAAGTTAAAGATTGAAATACCATATGACCCTGTTATTGCAATTTTGGGATTAACCCCCCATACATCAAAAATTCACCTTGATAGCACAAGCACGACCATGTTCATAGCACCACTGTTTGCAATAGCAATGTTTTGTAATCAACCCAAATGTCCAACAGTTGACGAGTGAATAAGAAAAATATGGTACATTTATACAATGGAATACTACTCAGCCACCAAAAATGATGAATTAATGCAATTTGCCAGGAAATGGATGTCATTAGAAACAATTATATTGAGTGAAGTATCCCAGACACAGAAAATTAAGTGCCGTATGTAATCCCTAAGAGGTGGATCTTAGTACCAAACCAACTTAGTGACACACTCAAAGATAAATCTCTGTAATACATACAGTTCTTTCAAAGATTATAAGCAGGGATGGAAGGGGAAGAAGGGCCCCGCCAGAAACAAGGCCACCATCATATACTGTAACTAGGTAATGAGACATCTGGTTGGGCTTGCAGACTTTCCTTGCTGGTCAGTTGTATCTGATGGGGTATGATCTCACCAGAAAGTGAGGGCTTAGAGTCTGTCAAATAGAAGGTAACCATCCTCCTACTCTTATTCCATCTACCTTTGAATATATATTTATAAGACTATTTTTAACAGCCTTTTATCTCTGGCCAGGGGATGACATCAAATACCCATCAAGATGGAGCCAAGGGCCCAGCAGAGGGCGATCATGTCATGGACAGACTGCACATTTGAAGGTGATCCCATAAGATTACAAAGCAACTGAGAAGTGCCTGTCATGCTGTAGTTATGGTAATGTCATAATGTGATAAAGGACACACTTTAGTGATGTTTGCTTATTAAACTTTGGCCAGTCTATTAAAGTATGGCAGGTCAAATTATTGACTCTATATCATACTTGCTGGCATAAATGATTGCTACTTGTTCATGTTTCATTTCATAGTAGTTTCCATTGTTATTTTAAAGTGTATTCCTTCACCTTACTAAATAAAGTAGTTTACTATAAAATCAATGTCTTGTTGCCTTAGTATCAGCCTTCTGTATCCCATGTTTTCTGTCTCTTGATTGCAGGGTTTTCTCTTGTTCGTGATTTAATCATGACTCCTTGGGATTTAGTAATTGCTGATAATGACATGGTCAGTGTCCCAGTTACTATTCATGTTGCCAATAAATTCATGACAAAGTTACTTATGGGAACAAGGGAATTTTTTGGCTTATGATAGACCAGGTACAGTTCTTAGTTCAGCTTAGCAGAACTCATGCCAACACCAGGGGCTTAGAGAAATGGCAACACCAAATGCACAGGACTTCTGAGAGAGGGACAAACCCAACTTGAAAAACAGCATATGCTGCAGTTCACATTTATCAGCATGGTTGCTGATAAATGACCATCAAACCACTTAAGGGAACAAGGAGCTTATTCTCTCTTATGATTCCTGATTACAGTTCTCAGTCCAGCTTGACAGGAGAGGAGGCATCAATACCAGGGCCAAGGGAACTGGCCACACCATCACCACATAATGGCTGAGAGATGGACAATCCTTACTTGCCAGACCACCATGTCTATCTAAGTGTACAGAAGGATACCAACTCTCTCAACCAGTTCTCAGTATTTTATTCATTTGTTCAAAGCCTAGTCCCATCAACTGGGCCTTCCCCATCAGCTAGACAATCTTCTCCAGGTTTGCTCTAGAATTAACTCAACCATTAATTCTCTACAAATGTGCCCAGAGCTCAAACCCTCAATTGTGAAGTTAACACCTGTGTTTAGCCATGACAGCATATCTCTTCAAACATCCCCAACTTCCTCAACCAGTTCCCTCCTTTTTATGTCAGATGGCATCAAGACTAGTGCTTCTAATACATAATCATATTGTGTATAAAATAAATAATTTCAACCTCCTCATATGCTGTAAAGAGAATATGTGTTGTGTTCTCATCTGGGTCACTTGAGTTGTGCTATATTTACTACCGCATCCTTGTCAACAGGTATATTCCCCTGTAATAACTCACTATGACTGTGAGATGTGTTGTAACACGCATCTGAGGATTCAGATTAATGGCTTTAGTGGTAATTCACATTGAGAATCAAAAGCTACGGGGTAGGATTTAAAAAAAAACATGGAAAAGAATACCTATGCTACAGACCTACAAAGCTTGGAGGTATGTTACTGAGCATAAAAATGAGATTTCTGGGGCTGGAGAGATGGCTCAAGAATTAAGCCTCTGCCTCTCAAGTACAAGGACCTGAGTTCAGATTCCAGATACAAAGTAAGAGAGCAGTGCTCTCTGATACACACACATACACACACACACACACACACACACACAGAGAGAGAGACAGAGACAGAAAGAGAGAGAGAATGGTGTTTCCTGGAACCACCTGGAAGCCAGAGCTCATGAGCGGCTGCAGGGCGGCTGCCTGGACCTCTGGTCTCTGTCCTGCTTGTAAAGTGCAGCACTGGATTGCTGATGTAGAACATTCCTGGTGATTCTCCTGTCCTCTCCCAACCCAGCCAGCATCCTGTGGGGACCAGTGAGTGCTGAATTACCCTCTTTCAACTTTTGGATACCATCGGGTGGTCCCTTGTGTAAGATCTCCAATGGATATGACACAGGAATGGAGGAAATAGAGAAACTGTGTTTCTGTATGGGAAAATACATAGATGACATCATATTGTATAAGAAAAACTTCACACCATTCAGCAGGGTTGAAGTGAAACAAAGAATTGAGGGATCCGACTTTCCACAAACCAGAAAAGGTATGAAGAACCCTGGTTCTAACTTTGGCTAGTTAACATTTGTGGACAAAAGAGATATGTAGAATGAATATAGTTGGGGTTAATCTGAATGGTGGGGGAGGGAAGGAAGGATGATATTTTCCTCAATAGTACACCCACTAGTACATGGTTCATGTTCTATTAAGTGCTCAGGTGCAAGCTGTCAAAGGCAAACCAGGTGACTCAGGGGGCCACACGTGCAAACATCCATGAGAATTGGAGGAAGACTGGCAAGGAAGAAAAATGGATGTAATGGGAACAGGGAAGAGGTTAGGACTGGAGATTAAGGAGAGAAATTTTATAAATTCACTGCATCCATGTATGAAGCACCAAAAGGCTAAAAATTAAATAAAAAAAAACTATTTGGTTAAGGCACATGTCTGAGCAGGTAAGCTCATCTATTTGGTTGTTAGATATTTTTTGGGAAGGGGTGTTTCTTTTTACTTGAAAATGTGTTTGCATGATCCTTGGGAACAATATCAGTGAGTACATGACAATGTATATACCACTGTGCATGATGGTGTCTGTGTATCATGTGATAATGTCTATTACATGGTTCTGACGCTCCTTGGAAAGGAACATTTCCTTTCTTGGTCTCTTTTCAAGCTCTTCAACTTGCATTTGTGTTTCAACAACCTCAAGGAAGCACATCTAAGCATATTAAACACATATTCATTTCACTATGTGTAAGAACTACTTTTGAAATATTTCTGTTCACAGCTTCCCATGCCAATGTTAACTCCCTGAATCAACTCCTTCCTTCTTATCCAGCTACCCAGTAAAGTCCTATACACCGTGGGGTGGTGGGGTGGGTGTTACTCATTAATTAGACAATCCCCTGGGGGCTTGTTCAGGGTTTATTCAACTACTAGTTCATCATCACTGTGCCCAGAACTCAAACCTTCAACCCTCCAATCAAGAGCTGAATGTGATTATCACAAGTCACAATGTACATGCTTCCCCAGAAGTCACATGTTCCTCTGGGCTAAATTCGCACATGGGGACCCTCTTCTTGCTCTACTTGAACATAGAGACCACAGTCCATTTTCCTGTCTACTCTGTGCTGAGGATTCTTCTTTGTAATGTGTGACTTTATCTTTCACCTCATAGAATTTTATCCCTTCAATGACTCTGAGTCATTTCACCCAATTGTTCACAACTGTTCTGCCTTAGACTCAAAGATGTGGCTAAGCACTAACATGTAGATTACAGGGGACACAATGGATTCCAGGAGATCTGAGACATCCCTGTAGAGGACACCTCCACTTCTCAAGGGGGTTCACTCAAGAAGGAAAAGAAAGTATAAATGGACCCAAGGGATTGGACACATTGCACAGAAATTTATCATGGACACAGCATGAGAAACACAATCAAGACCATTGCAAGGGCAGAGAGCACAGCCCTAGATGGAGGTGTTGAGAAACGGCCCAAAGATCCTGAAGATCATAACTACTGCTCTGTATATAAGAGAGGAACCCCAGAAATGCCCATGCCTGGGCTTAATCTCGCTCATCCAGACACTATTTTGTTCATATTTTTATATCTTTCTATCTGCAGCAGTGGTTCTCACAAATAAGCACACCAAGAAGTTCAGGGTCTGAGCAAAACTCACAGGACTTTTACAATATCTTTCTTATCCACAGAAAGACTGAATTGGCTGAAGTTAAGCTTCTAAGATATGCATAGAAAAAAAACCACAAGGAAAAAGACCATCACTCCACTGCCCAGACAGCAGTCTGACTTTGTTCTCAGACTCCCACAATAAAGAAAAATGTCTGAGGGTGAATCTGCACTGCTCTGGAATGATGGGACACTTGTGTTTTTTTTTATTTCTTCCACTCATACAAAGTTGATAAGTACCTCATTCACCTCCCTCCCTTCACCCCTCCCTGGATCCTCTACTCCCTTCCTCCTTTTCCCCTTCCTTACACACACCCCCATTCCTGGAGCATCCTGTAGTGTGCATGTCAAACTTCCCTCTGGGTCCTCCTCTCTGATGAGGTGTAAGGACTCAGTAGCATTGACTGACACTCAGGGTTACTGAGCCCTTGCATCCTCACTCACATGTGCCAGCCTGCAGCTGTGCCCCCTGCCTAGCTGCTGATGTTTGGCATGCCCAGAGCACAGTCCACTGCCCTGAGGAATTTATCAGGCTGGTCACATCCTGTGCAGGGGTCAGTCCCAGTCAGGACACAGCATGGACATGAAGACCCCTGCTCAGCTTCTGGGACTCCTGCTCCTCTGGCTCCCAGTTAATGAAGGATAGCATGGTTGGAGGGAATCCCAGATCAATGCGAGCAGTGCTGCAGGATGTTTTGGAAAACTCTGCTATTTCAGTGTTATTAATGTACAGTGTCTTATTTTTGTTTATTTCCAATGTCAGATGTGAGATGTGACATTCAACTGACCCAGACTCCATCTGTAGCTGCATCTGCAGGAGACAGAGTCACCATTAACTGCAAGGCCAGTCAGAGCATAAGCAATTACTTACATTGGTATCAACAGAAGTAAGACAAACCCTTCCTTCCCCTCCACTCTGCTGCCCGGGACAGGCGGGCACCCACGGTCCAGCCGGGCCTCACCTCGCCCAGGTAAGATCAGTCCCCACCGGCCCCCAGAGCCTCAGGCCGCCTGAGTGGACCCAGCTCCTCCCGCCATCCAGCCAGAGCCGCACTCAGGCCTGGGAGGAGGAGAGGGCACCCCCTCTGCACCCGGCCCAGCCCTCGGGTGGCCCGGGTTTAAATAGCGCCCCGCCTACGCCCCATCCCCCCTTCCCCTCCACTCCGCAGCCCACTGTCCAGCCTGGCCTCACCGCGCCACCACCCAGGTAAGATCGGTCCCCGCCCGCCCCCAGAGGCCCAGGCCAAATAATTCAGTTTAGTGAAAAACACACAGAAATTAAAAGATCTTAAGAGTTAAACCGACAAATGCCAAAGTCAAAGTGCAAATCCATGAGACACAACACTAAGTAAACAAATCTCCCACTGAAGGAATTAATCCCATAATGTTAGACTCCAACCAGAACAAACCCATGGAAAATGGCCAAGAAAGCCTGACCCAGGATAACGACCTTCAAAATATGATCATTACCATGTTCAATACTATGAAAGAGGAAATCAGGGAGGAATTAAATAATCGAATCAATCGCTTTGAGGAGGAACACAACAGACACATGGAGGAGTTGAGAAAAACAGTGCAAGAATCAAAAACTGACATAGAGCAGTTAAAGCAGACTCAAGCAGGGTTTAAAAATGAGCTAAAAGACAAGTTATCTTCAACTCAGAACTCCACAGAGAGTCTTATCAGCAGAACTAACAAAGCAGAAAACAGAATTTCAGATCTTGAAGATAAAGTGGGAGTATGAACCAGCTCAATGGAAGAGATTGTTAAAGCCAAAAAGATGCTTGAGAGAAATATCCAGGAGATATGGGACACCCTGAAGAAGCCCAACATGCGTTTTCATGGAATATCAGAGCAAGAATCTCAAAATACCACCCCTGAGGAAATTTTTCGAACGATCATCAAGGAAAACTGTCCTCATCTAAAAAAAGAGAGGCCCATCTATATACAAGAGGCATTCCGTACCCCAAACAGATATGACCAAAACAGAAGCTCGCCACGGCAAATAATAGTCAAAACACTCCACATTCAAGATAAAGAACTGGTGCTGAGAGCTTCAAGGGATAAAAAACAAGTCACTTTTAAAAGTAAACCTACTAAAATAACAAATGACTTCTCAATGGAAACACTAAAAGCAAGAAGAGCTTGGAGAGACATACTTCAAGTATTGAATGAGCAAAAATGTCAACCTAGGCTGATTTACCCTGCAAAACTATCAGTCAAGATCGAGAGAGAAAGAAAAATCTTCCAGCACAAAGACAACTTGAAGGGATACATGTCCACCAAACCAGGCCTTCAAAAAATGCTAGAAATGATACTCAAGCATGAAGAAAAAAACAGGCATATCCAGGAGAACAGAAGGCAAGTATAACACCACTAAAAGCGAAGCAATATACTTATAAAAACTACTAAATATAATAAATGTCTGGAATCAAAAATAGTTTCACCATTATAACACTAAATGTTAATGGAATTAACTCACCCATCAAGAGACACAGATTACAAACTTGGATTAAAAATCACAATCCATCAATCTGCTGCCTGCAGGAAACCCATCTCACCACAAAAGATAGGCACGCTCTAAAAATAAAAGGCTGGTCAACAATTATACAAGCTAATGGAAGCAGAAAAGAGGCAAGGGTAGCCATTATGATATCAGACAAAGTGGACATCAAACCAAAGAAAATTATAAGAGACATGGATGGATACTACATTTTAGTCACAGGTACAATTCACCAGGAAGACTTCACAATACTGAACATTTATGCACCCAATATGGGCCCCTCCACATTCATTAAGAAAACTCTACAGCGCCTAAAGCAAGAAATCAACCCCCAAATGACAATTCTTGGGGACTTCAACACCGCCCTCTCAACATGGGATAGATCAACAGGTCAAAAGCTTAATAGAGACACTTTGGACCTTAATCAAACCCTTAAAGAAATGGACCTTACAGATCTCTATCGAACTTTTCACCCACGCACAAAAGAATACACATTTTTCTAAGCAGCACACGGAACTTTCTCCAAAATAGATCACATACTGGGCCACAAAACGAATCTACACATGTACAAAAAAGTTGAAATTCTAACCTGTGCCCTGTCAGACCACCATGGCCTGGACATCCACAACACAACAAACAAGAGAAAATACACTAACTCCTGGAAACTTAACAATATGATGCTGAATGAGAACTGGATTCTGGAAGAAATTAAAAAGGAAATTCAAGATTTCCTGAAAGTGAACGATAATGAAAATACAACTTACCAAAACCTCTGGGACACAATGAAAGCTGTTCTAAGAGGTAAGTTCATAGCTCTTAATGCCTACATCAAAAAAATGGAAACATCAGAAATAAACAACTTAACAATGCAGCTTAAAGCTTTAGAGAAACTAGAGCAATTTGATCCCAAAAGTAGTAGAAGAGAGGAGATTAGCAAACTAAGGGGAGAAATATCTGAAATCGAGATTAAGAAAACGAGAGAAAAAATCAACCAGTCAAAAAGCTGGTTCTTTGAAAAAAATCAATAAGATTGATACACCCCGGGCTGGAGAGGTGGCTCAGGAGTTAAGCCTTCGCCTTGCAGGCGGAAGGTCCTGAGTTCAGATCCCAGATCCCACGTATAGACGCCGGGCGGAAGCAGGGGCGGCCTGCATTTCTGGTCCTGGTAGGTGGGAGCCTGTGAATCCCAGAGCAGAATGAGGTGGAGACGTCAATGGTGGTTCGCGGGTTCATCCGTGGTTCTACACACACACAGACACACACGCGCGCACACACACACGCACAAGCGCACAGTTGAATAAATAATAAAAAAGATTGATACACCCCTAGCTAAATTAACCAAAAGCAGGAGAGAGAAAACCCAAATTAACAAAATCAGAAATGAACATGGAGTTATCACTACTGATACCCAAGAAATCCAGAGAATTATAACATCATATTTCAAAAACTTATACTCTGTGAAGTTTGACAACACAAAAGAGATGGATGAATTTCTAAGTAAACACAACTTACCTAAATTGAATCAGGAAGTTGTGAATTATTTAAATAGTCCTATAACATATAAGGAAATTGAAGAAGCAATCTCAAATCTTCCCACCAAAAAATGTCTTGGACCAGATGGATTCAGCACAGAGTTCTACCAGACATTTAAGGAGTTAATAACACCAATACTCCTTAAACTGTTCCATCAAATAGCAAAGGAAAGAACACTACCAAATTCCTTCTATGAAACTAGTATCGTCTTAATCCCAAAACCTAATAAAGATTCACTTAAAAAAGAAAACTATAGGCCAATCTCTCTGATGAACACACACGCAAAGATTCTCAACAAAGTCTTAGCGAATCGGATTCAAAAACATATTAAAAGGATCATTCATGGTGACCAAGTAGGCTTCATCCCCGGCACACAAGGTTGGTTCAACATACGCAAATCAATAAATGTAATTCATCATATAAACCAGTCCAAAGTCCAAGACCACATGATACTCTCGATAGATGCAGAAAAATCTTTTGACAAGATCCAACAGCCTTTTATGATAAAAACGCTGGAGACAGTAGGAATGGAAGGAACCTTTATCAATATAATAAAACCTGTATACAACAAGCCCACAGCAAGGATTATGCTCAATGGGGAACAATTGGAAGCATTCCCACTTCAATCAGGAACTAGACAAGGCTGTCCACTCTCACCACTTCTATTCAATATTGTACTTGAAGACTTAGCTGAAGCCATAAGACAAGAAACGGACATAAGAGGGATTCAAATCGGCAAGGAAGAAGTCAAACTATCCCTATTTGCAGACGACATGATCTTATACCTGAGTGATCCCAGAAACTCCACCAGAAAGCTTCTGGAAATAATTGAGAAGTTCAGCAGGGTGGCAGGATACAAAATAAATGTGCAAAAATCAGAGGCCTTCCTATACGCCCAGAATGAAAGAAGTGAAAAAGCCTTGAGAGAAACAATCCCATTTACTATAGCCCCTAAAAAAATGAAATACCTTGGTATAACCTAACCAAGGAGGTAAAAGAGCTTTACAATGAAAACTTTAAAACCCTAAAGAAAGAAATAGCAGAAGACACCAGAAGGTGGAAAGACCTCCCTTGTTCCTGGATTGGCAGAATCAACATCGTAAAAATGACCATCCTACCAAAGGCAATATACAGATTCAATGCTATGAGAATCAAAATCCCAAAGCAATTCTTCAAAGAAGTTGACCAAACAATCTCAAAGTTCATATGGAGGCACAAAAGACCCAGGATAGCAAAGACAATCCTGAGTTACAAAAACACTGCTGGAGGTATTACCATACCAAATCTAAGTCTATACTACAAATCCATAGTTATAAAGACAGCCTGGTACTGGCTCCAAAATAGACACACAAATCAATGGATAAGGATTGAAGACCCAGATATAAGCCCACAAAAATACAGCCATTTGGTTTTTGACAAAGGGGCCCAAAGAATCCAATGGAAAAAGAACAGCATCTTCAACAAATGGTGCTGGCAAAACTGGATCTCCACATGCAGAAGATTAAAGCTGGACCCGTACTTGTCACCATGTACAAGACTTAATTCCAAATGGATCAAGGACCTTGATATCAGGCCAGAGACTATAAAAACCATAGTTGAAAGGATAGGGAACTCCCTCGAGCTGATTGGGCTAGGCCAACAGTTCCTAAACAGACATCCAATGGCACAGTCACTGCTACCAACTCTAAACAGTTGGAATCTTGTGAAATTAAAGAGCTTCTGTTCAGATAAAGAGATTGTAACACGAGCTCAAAGGCAACCCACAGAATGGGAGAAAATCTTTACTAACCACACATCTATTAGAACTCTGCTGTCCAGAGTGCACAAAGAACTTAGAAAACTAAACATCAAGGAAACCAATGGCCCAATTAAAAAATGGGCCCTGGAACTTAAAAGAAACTTTACCAGGGATGAAATTAAAATGTCTAACAAATATCTTAAAAAATGCTCCACTTACTTAGCCATCAGGGAAATGCAAATCAAAACTTCCCTGAGATATCATCTCACCCCAGTCAGGATGGCAAAAATCCACAATACAAACAACAACAAATACTGGAGAGGATGTAGAGAGAGGGGAACTCTCCTACATTGCTGGTGGGAATGCAGGCTCATACAAGCACTCTGGCGAGCCGTCTGGAGATTCTTAAAGAACTTAAAGATTGAAATGCCATATGACCCTGCTATTCCACTTTTAGGAATAACCCCCCATACAGCAGAGGTTCACCTCGATAGCACAAGCACGACCATGTTCATAGCAGCACTGTTTACAATAGCAAAGTCATGGAATCAACCCAAATGTCCAACAGTTGACGAGTGGATAAGGAAACTGTGGTACATCTATACAATGGAGTACTACTCAGCCATCAAAAATGATGAATTACTGGAATTTGCCGGGAAATGGATGTCATTAGAAACAATTAAGTGAAGTATCCCAGATCCAGAAAATTAAGTGCCGTATGTACTCCCTAATAGGTGGCTCCTAGTACCAAACCCACCCAGCCCACCTAGAGACAGTAATTGCAAGGATTATGAACAGGAAGGATGGGGTAGGAGGGCCACACCAGAAACAAGGAGAGAAGGGACCATGTTACAGCAGAGAAAATAGGCCTCCATCAAGGACTCAAATAAGTAATGAGACATATAATTAAGTTCACAGACTTTTGTTCCTGATCATTTACTACTGAGGGGGTATGATCTCACCAGAAGAGGAGAGCATATAGTCTGGCAGATAAAAGGTAACCGTTGTGCAAATTGGTGATAGACCCCTCCCTCACTGTGGTTTCCCACTTTTATTACATCTACCTTTGAATGTGCTTTTAACACAAGACTCTAGTTTAACAGCTTTTTGTCTCTGGCCAGTTGGTAACATACAATGCCCACCAGGATGGAGTGAAGGGCATTGCAGGAGCAGCAAAACTGCAAAAGAAAACCAACAAACCACAACTTCAGAGACTCTATATCAACCACCTAGAACTAGGCCAGCTTAATCTCTCCCCATCCTGAAGCTCAGCGAAATTTGCAGAAGAGGGGGCGGTAAGAGTGTAAGAGCAAAACGATGGGAGGAGCAATGATATGTAAGATACTCCATACAAGTTAGGGCTGAAGCAATCATAATTGGACTTTACATGCCCTGCGCATTGTCCAACACACTATTGACCACACAAAGTCTAGCATCTGCTAAAGGCACCAAGATGTTTGGAGGCAAGGGATTGGCAGCCACAGCAGTGTTCCTATACCTAAGGGGAACACGGGAAAGGGTTTAGGGAAAGGCCACTGGGTCCTTGTACATCATCGGAGAGGAGGGCCCAGAGGAAAATCAGGCATGCACAAGAAAGGACTCTCTGGGAATTGGGGCGGGAGGCACTGGGGGATGGGAAGGGAGGTGAGTGGGGAGGAGGAGCAGGGGATACGGGGGGAGGAGGAGGGAGGGAGGGAACTGGTGTACCCATTAAGTTTGTATGAGCTGAAATAATAATAAAAAATGTATTAATAATAAAAAAGATGTAAGACAAAGCAGTGAGGCTCCTGATAAGATGTGCAACCACCTTGGAATCAGGTGTCCCATCAAAGTTCAGCGGTAGTGGGACTGGGACAGATTTCAACCTCACCATCAGCAACCTGCAGCCTGAACATTTTGCAATATATTTCTGTCAACATAGTTACGATACTCCTCCCACAGTGATACAAACCACAGCACAAACGTCACTGAGAAGCAGAAGTGTAAAGTTATGTCGCCCCAACTGGCATTGGCATTTGCTGAGAGCTTGTCTCAGGTGCAGCCTGGCGATGAAGCCTACAGTGGATCTTCTGGTGGATATGGTCAGGGAGGCTTGTTTGCATGTGAACCAGACGTCCTGTCACTTAGCTGCAGCAACTCCATCATGACAGAGAATTTGGTATTGTTTACAGTTTTCCCCATAATCCCAACATTTTGTTTTCCTTTTAAATATATACCTTTAAGGCATACCTTTAAGGATTCTATACTCGATATTCTCAGGGATAGCTGGTCAAAGGCAGTAAAAGCACTGTTGTTTTATGTGATATACACTATTCTAAGTTAATGCAGAAGAAAGATTATGTTGCTGAAATTCGCAATCCTTGGATACCACTATGAGACAGTCATTAAAATTATGAAAGTTGGAATTTCAAAACAAAATGGGAGTTTCCAAATACTCACAGAAACACATAGAATGACACAAAATAGTCTTCATGTCAAGAATTTAGAACTTTGTCCAGCTGATGGTGAAGGGAATATACCTATAATATAGCAGAGAAGAAACGTTGCTGGCTTTGACATAGATCTGATGAATTTAGGATATTAGTGATGGTTGTTGCTGAATCAATCACATAAACAAAGTGACTTTTGTGAAGAATCAGTGAAGAAAGCTGCATGGTCTAACTTACAAGATCCAACTTTCACTGCTGCCAGATTCATAGGATGTCGATGCACAGAGCAAAGCTTTATGTCTACAGTATGGATGAGGGAGTGACATTCATGGAAAAAAGCCCTAAAGCCATGTCACTCATTAGCATTCTGCCAAGCATTCCCCCAAAAGAACATCTAAAGGCCACCAGGTGCCAAGGTATGACCCAGCAGAGACCACGCAATACATTTTGGGAACATGTGGTCTAAAATGACATTGTAAGTAGAGGGTGACCTGTACCACTCCAAAAATGGAGCCTTAGAGAGGGTGACCAATGTATAGGATCCAGATATACATAAAGGAAGGCCTGTGGAACTGACAGGGTTCTGAAAGCATTCATAGAGACATTTGCCTAATATTTAAGTGGTGAAAACATTAATAATGTTTTCTTAAGAAGAAAAAGTTAAGTCCCATATAAATGAATTTTTTGTATAACCCATGGTGATAACATGAAAACTGATCATATCTGTAAGTTCTAGTGAAATGGGTATAGGAAATGTACCCTTTAAATATAGTGTTGTAATAAGGCTTCTGGATCAATCATGATTCTGCTGTCTGTTTTATATATATTATTGGAGTAAAGGAATATTTCTTTATCCAGCAGTAGATAATGCTGATTTGGCCAGGGAAATTCTATATATATTTGAGTAGAACTTGTATCAAAACATAAGGAATCCCATGGCAGGTGTGATAAAATTTGTATTATTAGCAAATAATCTAAACATAATAAAAAGTTTTATAGCAAGTGACTGGCAGCAACTTCAATGAAAGACTATTTTCATAGCATGCCCTTCATATGTTCACAGTTTTACAATTCTGTGTGTTTTTGTGTGACATTGCTAGATACAGGCATCAAGCTGAGAGTTGAAACCATGAGCATTGGGCATCTGTGTAAGAATGAGCATTCAAGGGCTGGAGAGGTGGCTCAGGGGTTAAGCCTCTGCCTTGCAGGCGGAAGGTCCTGAGTTTGGATCCTAGACCCCACGTATAGATGCCAGGTGGAAGTAGGGGCAGCCTGCGTTTCTGGTCCTGGTAGAGCGAAGCCTGTGAATCCCGGGGCAGAGTAAACAAGGAGGAGGTGGAGGCGGTCCATGGTGGTTCCTGAATTCACCCGTGGTTCTACACACACACACACACACACACACATGCACACACACACGCACAATTGAATAAATAATAAAAAAATTTAAAAAAAAAAAAAGAAAAAAAGAATGAGCATTCAGCATAATCCCTGAGAAAGCCGGCAGATGGTTGAGAAATTGATGGGCAGGGCCAGCCCATAGTGGGTGGGAGTAGTCCTTAAGCAGGTGATTATATGGAGAGAGCTGGTTAAGCATTTTGGGACACTTCAGGATACTTCACCAGACATGCTGGTCTGGCAAGTGAGAAATTTTGCCTCTCTCAGCAGTCCTGTAAATATCATGTGGCCACTTCCCCGACCCCTGTTATTAGTGTGAACTCTTCTGTCAAGCTTGACTAAGAAATGTGTATGGAAATTTGTAAAGAAAAAAAATCCATTGTTCCCCCTTAAAATGTTAGTTTGTGAATTTATAGGCAACAATGCATGTAAACTGCAGTGTATGTTTTGACTACTTTAGCATAAGAAATGCTGAAAAGTGAGAAAGTATGACCTTTTATAGCAATTCCTATGGGTATGGTGTGGCCAGTTCCCTTGAGTACTAATTGGTGTGAGTGTTCCTACCAAGCTGTTGAAATGCAGCCAGACAGTCTAAGTAAGAAATACCTTGTTTCTCTAAGTAGTTTGAGTCCTGCATTTGTTCAGCAATGGGAAGATGAATCTAACACAGTCACCCAACAGATTTGTGGTATAGAACATGGAAGTTCACACAACCAGGAATAAAGTGTAAGTGAGTAAAGCTGCCTGTGTGCAAAACTGGCAGCCCCAGCTCCATCCCAGGAGCCCACAAGGTAGAAGTGGGAATCCACCCCATAAAGTTGTCCTTGCATAGCCCCACATGTCCTGCTGCCAACCCTCATCACTCTGTCTCATCCTCTCTCTTTTTCAAAGTAAATAAATAATTCAATCAGTATAAAGATTTTGTATAGTCCATTTAGTCAATGAGTGTCAAGCAGATTAGGAACCACTGAGGGAAGTCTGTTTGTGTACCTGCAGAAATCTGCTTTTCTTACAAGGGTGACAAGGACAGTCTGATGCCATGTAGGTGTGTGGCACTTCTTTTGAAGGTTGCAAACAAAAACATGAACTAATGGTTTCAGGAGGAGCAAGAATTTTACTCTCTCTTATGATAGTCTGGCTATATCTCTTAGACAAGGTGGCAGGACAGCTTTTATCAGCATCAAGAGCCAAGGAAATTATCCACACCACACCATATCAATTGATGAGAGTGGGATAATTCCCACCTGCCAGGTCAGCTTATCTCCCCAAGTATGATGAAGAATGTCAAACCCATGAATCCCCTTAATTCCACTTATCTAGTTCCCCAGGCAAATGTCCCACCATGATTGATAAGCCATCCCCATCAATCAGACAATGTCTTTCAGTATTGATCAGGGCTTCATTCAACTACTAATTCTCAGAGCTATGTTCAGAGCTCAAACATTCAATTATGTAGATGACACTGGTATGGAGCTATAGCTGGGTGTCATCCATACTCATCCTTCCTCAGAGGTCACATTCTGCACTAGTGAATATAAAATGTTGCTCTGTTGTAAATCCCCATGTGTGAGCCCCTTGTTTCTCTCCACTAGAACATGGAGACCACAGACAGTTTTCCACTCTGTGCTGAGGATTCTTCTCCATACTGGCTGTATTTGCCTTTAAGCTTGTAGCATTCTATTCTTTTCGTGATTCTGTGTCAACCCACCAAGCCACTCACAACTGTTCTCTCTTAGAAACTGAAGATATTAATTAAGCACCAAGATATACATTATATGGGACACAATGGATTTCAGGATATCTTAGCCCTTGGTGTAGGGAACAGTTCTGCTTCTCAAAGGGAATCACTCAGGAAGGAAAAGAAAACAGAAATGGAACCAAGAGATTGGACACATCTCACACAGAAATGTATCATGACCACAGAGCAGGAAACACACTTGAGACATTCACAACTGCAGAGAGCCTTGATGCAGCTGTTGGGGATGGAGGTGCTGGGAAATGGCAGACCAGGAGGTAAATTAGCTCCTTTTCCTCTCCTCCTGCTTTTTCTTCAGAACTGAAGTGACCAAGGACATCCTGGGTGTGAAGTGGATAGCCAGTCCTGCTCTAAGATGCTCCTGTGCTTTTCCTGGGACTGGTGTCCAGTGGTTTGCATTATTTGCTGTAGATTCAGGTCAGATACTGGAGGGACAGGTGCAGGCTGCACACGATCCTCACTTTGAGTAAGGGGTCACAGACAACTTCCAGAGGAAAATAGAGAATATGAACACTAATGCAAAAAAGTCATTACAGTGGACGGTGGATCTACAATCTTTGCCAACTTCTGCCTGGAGAAGACAGTTGTGCCTGACTTATGACAGCACTTGTTGTTCTCACAAAGGAAAGATCCCAAAT
The DNA here is from genome assembly GCA_023101885.1 of Typhlomys cinereus. Lineage (NCBI taxonomy): Eukaryota > Metazoa > Chordata > Mammalia > Rodentia > Platacanthomyidae > Typhlomys > Typhlomys cinereus. The sequence goes on from JALPQD010000098.1 coordinate 3,250,931, forward strand.
CCCATTGAGTTTTGAGCATCTTATCTTTTAAAAAAACAAGGCACAGTTTGAAGGTCGAAAATGAGTTTTGGGCAAGAAAATAATTGTTGTTAGCTATTATACATTTACATGATTATGAGGCAGCTTTTCTTTCTGGGTTTTCCCCCCTTTTGGAAATATAAGAACATTCAGGATATCAGAATTTATTTCTGCACTTGCAGAAGATGCCTAGTTCCCTTATTGTGATTTATTCACTGTGACATCTGTGCAGTTATTTTCTCAGGTTGTCTTTTGCTTTGTTTTTAAGGTGTCTTCAGGATAAACTATCAAAATATAAAAAAAGAAAATCAAGCCGGGTCCATGACTACTCCTCTGGAGAGAAGAGACAAACAGTAGTGACACCCTGTGCCTGGACTTTACCTTGCATATGCAGACACTGTTCTGGCATATTGTATGATAAATTCTTATTTAATAGTTTGAAGTCTATATAACATATGTCAATCATCTCTTTTATTAATACAGCCCTTTATTTTCAGTTTCACATTTCTTTCTATCTCTAGCAGTGGTGCTCACAAATAAACACATCAAGAAGTTCAGGACTTGAGCAAAACTCACAGGATCAAGTAGCAAAAGGCTTCTAAAATATTTTTTGTATTCACTGAAAGACTGGGTTGGCTGAAGTTAAGCTAGTAAGAAATGCATAGGAGAAACCATATCGCAAATGATCATTACTCTACTCCCCAGACTGCGTTGTGACTCTGTTCTCTCAATCTCGATGAAACAAACATGTCTGAGGGAAAATCTGAAATGTCCTGGAAGAATGGGGACACTGGGAGTTACTGAGCCCTTGCAGTATCACTCACATGTGCCAGCCCTGCAGCTGTGCCCCTGCCCACCTACTGCTGATTTGCATATCCAGAGCACACACCACTGCCCTGAGGACTTTATCAGGCTGGTCACACCCTGTGCAGGGGTCAGTCCCAGTCAGGATGCAGCACCGATATGAAGACCCCCACTCAGCTTCTGGGGCTCCTGCTCCTCTGGCTCCCAGATAATGAAAGACAACAATGGGGATGATTCAAAGCCTAATGTGAGCAGTACTGCCATATGTTTAGGACAGCTATGCTATTACATAATTATCAATATGCAGTGTCTTATTTTTGTTATATTTCCAATGTCAGGTGTGAGATGTGACATTCAGCTGACCCAGACTCTCTCTGTGGCTGCATCTCCAGGAGACAGTCACCATCAACTACAAGGCCAGTCAGGGTATAAGCTATTACTTAAATTGATATCAACAGAAGCCAGACAAAGCTCATGAATTCCTGATCTATGATGCAACCAATTTGCAAACTGGAGTCTCTTCCAGGTTCAGTGGCAGTGGATCTGGGACAAATTTCACCCTCACCATCAGCAACCTGCAGCCTGAAGATTTTGCAACTTACTACTGTCAGCAGTATGACAGTAACCCTCCCACAGTGATACAAGTCATATCATAAACCTCGCTAAGAAGCAGAAGTGTAAAGCTGTGCTGCCTGGACTGCTCCCCAGGTGTTGGCACTTGCTGGTTGCTTGGCTCAGATGCAGCTTGGCTGTGAAGTATTCTGTGGATTTTCTGGTGAAAATGCTCAGGGAGGTTTGTTTGCATGAGAAACAGATGTCCTGTCACTCAGCTGCCATAACTCCATCATGCCAGAGGATTTGGTAGCATTTAGAGTTTTCCCCCTGATCCCAACATTTTGGTTTGCCTTTTTAAAATATACCTTTAAGGCATAAAGCAGTACAGAAAAGATTCTACACTTAATGTTCTAGGGTCTCACTGTTCAAAGGCAATCAAAGTGCTGGTGTTTTGTGAGTAATTACACTTTTCTAAGGCAATGTCAGAAGAAAGATCCTATTTCAAAAATGGGAGATGTTTCAAATGCCTACAGAAACTCCAAGAATATAACAAAATGGTTGTCTTAATGTCAAGAATTTGAGGCTCTGTCTAGTTGATGTTGAAAGCAGTATAACTATAATATAGCTGAGAAAAATGCTGCTGATTTTGGCAAAGATTTGATGAATTTGGAATAATATTAGTGACAGTTGTTACTGATGCAGTCATATAAACAAGACCTTTGGAATTCTGTGAAGAATCAGTGAAGAAAGTCACTATTGCCAGATTCATAGGGAGTCAATGCATGAAGCAAGGTTCAATGTCTACAGTATTGAGAGTGAAGTGACATTTATGAACCAAATACTTAAAGTCATAGCACTCATTCCCATTCAGCCAAGCATCACACCACGAAAAGAACTGAAATCCACTCTGTGCCAAGAAGTTACCCAGCAGAGACAACCCAATTCATTTTGGGAACATGTGGCCACGAGTGATATTGTAAGAAGAGGATAACCTATACCAGCAATGGAGTCAGAAGAGTGAGAAAAATGTACAGGATCCAGATATACATTAAGGAAGCCTGCGTAACTGACAGGGTCCCGAAAGCATCCTGAGTGTGTAGAGATAGCTGCCTCTCTTTGCAGGCTCATCACCTTGGTGCACCTTTGCCTGGTGGCTTCCTCTCCCTGTGTCAGATAATACATGTGGCCCATTGTAAATTTGTCACAAATTACAGAAGAATGAAAATCAGATGAGCATGTACTCAAGTAGAACTTGTGTATGTTTTTCTGTGTATCTTTCAATCATTTCTTCTCACCCTGATGTTTTGTGACATTGTGAACCTAGGTGTCATTTGTTTAAATTTTATTTTCCTACTTCCTTACACTTGGGTGTCATGACTGCTTTCAGCATAACCTCAGTAATATTTAAGTGGCATGAACATTAATACTATATTTTCACTAGAATAAAGTCTTAAGTCACAAATAAATGAATTATTTGTGTCCAATCCATTGTGATAACATGAAAATGGGTCTGATTTGTATGTTGTAGTCAAAGAGTACAGGAAATACATGCTGTAAATACTGCTCCATAAGGCTTCTGGCTCTCTCATTACTGTGTCTATTGTATGGCATATTATTTTATTACTGCAGTAACAGAATATTTCTATATTCAGGAATAGATAATGCTAATTTTGGTCCTGGAACTGGAATATACTTGAGTTGACTTGCTATCACAACATAAAGAATCCCATGGCAGGTGTGAGAAAATTTGTATTATTAACAAGGTAGGCTATATATAATCAAAAGTTTTGTGGCAAGTGACTGGTAACACCTTCAAAGAAAGACCATTTTTATAGCATGCTTTACATATATTTACAGTTTTACTTTCCTGTCTGTGCATGTGTTTCATTGCTGGATATAGGCATCAAACGGAGAATTGAAACCATGAACTCTGAGCACCTTTGTAAGAATGAGCATTCAACTTAATCCCTGAGAAAGCCTGCAGGTGATTGAATGATTGATGGGGAGGGCTCAGCCCATAGTGAGCTGAACTAGTCCCGAGGCAAGTGGATAAGATGGAAGAAGCTGGTTAAGGAAGTTGACATACTCCAATACAGTTGCCCAGATGTGTTGGTAATTGGCTCCTTTTCCTGCTCCTCCTCTGTTTTCCTGGGACTTGGGGTGACCAGGGATTCCCTGGATGTGAGGTGATGGCCAGTCATGCTCCACACTGCTCCCGTGCTGCTCCAGGGGACTGGCATCCAGTGGGTTGCAGGGTCTGCACTGGATTCAGATCAGATGCTGGAGGGACAGACGCAGGCTGCACAAAATCCTCAGTCTGAGGACAGGCACACAGACAACATTCAGAGGAAAGTAGAAAATGAGAAAATTAATTGTAGAAAAGTCATCAAAACAGCAGGTGGATCTACAGTCTTTGCCAGCTCACACCTGTCTGGAGCAGATGATCTGCATGTCTTACGACAACACTTGCTGTTCTCAAAAAGAAAAGACCCCAAATGGCACTGAGTTTCTAGCTTTTACCTTTTAGAGAACAAGGCACAGTTTGAAAATCAAAAATGACTTCTTGGGAAGAAAAGAGTTTTGGTTCTGTAACATAAGTTTACATGGTTACCAGGCAGTTTTTCTTCCTGGATTCTTCCCCCAACCTCCCTTTTCAGACATCTAAGAACTCAGAGTGTCAGAACTCCGTTCTAGAGTTTCAGAAGAGAACATATTTCCTTTATTATGATTTAATGGCCTTACTTATTTAATGAGCAGCATCTGTCCATTTTTTCCCTCAGATTGTATTTTACTTTGTTTAACAGCAACCTTCACAATAAACAGCCAAAATACCAAAAGCAAGGAAGGAAGGAAGGAGGAAGGAGGAAGGAAGGAAGGAAGGAGGAGGAAGAAGGAAGGAAGGAAGAAGGAAGGAAGGAAGGGGAAAAGAAGAGAGGGAGAGGAAGAAAGAAAGAAAGAAGAAAAGAAAGAAAAGAAGAAAGAAAAGAAAGAAAGAAAGAAAGAAAGAAAGAAAGAAAGAAAGAAAAAAGAAAGAAAGAAAAGAAAGAAGAAGAAGGAGAAAGAAAAGAAAGAAGAAAAAGAAAGAAGGAAAGGAAAAGAAAAGAAAGAAGAAAAGGAAAAGAAAGAAAAAAAGAAGGAAGAAAGAAAGAAAGAAAGAAAGAGAAAGAAAGAGAAAGAAAGAAAGAAAGAAAGAAAGAAAGAAAGAAAGAAAGAAAGAAAGAAAGAAAGAAAGAAAGAAAGAAAGAAAGAAAGAAAGAAAGAAAGAAAAAGATATATATATAGAAAGAGAGAACAAAAAAAGAAGGGAGGGAGGGAGGAGACAGAGAGAGAAAGAAAGAAAGAAACAAACAAACAAACAAACAAACAAACAAATACAAACTGATGTCCAAGCCTACTCCTCTGGAGATGAGAGACAAAACTAGGGATGCCCTGTGCCTGGGCTTTACTTTTCTTTTCCAGACTGTTTTGTGGATCTTTTGTGACAAATTCTTACTTAAAAATTTCAAGCCAGTATAACATCTACCAATTGCTTTTATTGACACAGATAATTCTCAGTTTCTCATCTCTTTCTATCTCCAGCAGTGGTGCTCACAAACAAGCCAGAGCCTGAGCAAAATCCACAGGATGAAGAGGAAGGCTTCTAAAATAATCTTTCACAATCCACAAGCCAAGACTGACCTCTTGGCTGAAGTGAAGCTAGTAAGAAGGCCTAGGAGAAACCTCAGGGAAATGGACCATCACTCCACTCCCCAGACAGCAGTCTGATTGTGTTCTCAGACTCCACAAAAGAAATATATCTGAGGGCAATATGAACTGCCCTGGAAGAAATGGGGGAAAGTGTGCGTTACTGAGCCCTTGCAGAGGTCACTGACATATGCCAGTCCTGCAGCTGTTCTCCCTGCCCAGCTGCTGCTGATTTGCATATCCTGAGCACAGCCCACTGCCCAGAGGACTTTATAAGGCTGGTCAACACCCTGTGCAGGGGTCAGTCCCAGTCAGGTCACAGCATGGACATGAAGACCCCTGCTCAGCTTCTGGGGCTTCTGCTCTCTGGCTCCCAGGTAATGAAGGCAGCATTAATGTGTATGTGGGGGGTCCCCCAGCATTGCTTTGGGATGTTTAGGAAAAAATGATTTTACTTAGTTAAGACTGTGCAGTTTCTGATTTTTGTTTACTTCCAATGTCAGTTGTGAGATGTGACATTCACTGACCCAGACCACATCTGTGGCTGCATCTCCAGGAGACATAGTCACCATAAACAGCAAGGCCAGTCAGGGCATAAGCAATGATTCCCATTGGTATCAACAGAAGCCTGCATACTTATAATATAGCAGAGGACAAATGTTGCTGATTTGGGCATTGATTTGATTTATTTTGGATAATAGTATGGATGGTTGTTACTGATGCTGTCATATAATGAAATCTTTGGCTTTGGTGAAGAATCAGTGAGGAAAGGAACATGGTCTAGCTTACAAAATAACCATTCACTCCTGCAAGATGCAGGAAGTACATGCATGAAGCAAGGGTTTGTATCTATAGTATGAAAGGTGTAGTGATGTTCATTGTCAAAAGACCTAAATTCTTATCACCCACTCCCATTCAGACAGCATCCCCCCAAACAGAACCTCTGAAACCCACTCTGCTCCAAGATGTGACCCAGTAGAGACCACACAATTCATTTTGGGAACATGTGGCCTGAAGTAACATTGTAAGCAGAGGGTGACCTGTACCACGCCAGCAATGGGCCATAGAGAAGGTGACCAAAGTTCAGGATGCAGCTATCCAATAAGGAAGCCTGTGAACTGACAGTGTCCCAGAAGCACTTTGAGTCTGTAGAGATGTCTGCCTTTCTTTACAGGCTCATCAACTTGGTACATCTTTGCCTGATGTGTTCCTCTCTCTCCTCAGATGATATATGTAAATTTGTCATAGATTATAGAAGAATGAAAATCACATGAAATCCACTAAATAGAAAGTGTGGATTTTTTTCTGTGTAACTTTAAATCATTTCCTATTCTCACTCTGATTTATTAAACACAAACTCTCTACTACTTCTTTGATTTTCTGAACATCATGGTTTTTCTTTTTTCTTTTCCTACTTCCTTATACTTGGCTTTCAAAACCATTTCATTGTAACCTCAGTAATATTTAAGTGGCAAAACATGAATAATATACTTTCATTAGAAGAAAAAGTTAAGACATATAAATGAATTCTTGTATAATCCGTGGTGATAACAAGAAAATGTTCTAGCCAATTGCAATATACATTTTGAATGATGTTGTAATTAATAATGCTTCTCAATCAATCAGAATAGTGTTAGCCATGTGCTCTATCATTATTTGCTGCAGTAAATGAATATGTCTACATCTAGGTAGATAATACTAATTTTGGTTGGGGAAATGGAATATATTTGAGTTGAATTCCTATTACAACATAAGAAATCCCATAGCAGGTATGATAAAGTTTGTATTATTAACAAGATAGACTAAATATAAATAAATGTTTTATGGTGATTGTCTTGTAGAACCTGCAATGAAAGTCCAGTTTAATAGCATGTTCTATATAATCACAGTTTTATTTTCTGTGTGTTCATGGGTGTCATAGCTAGATAGAGACAACAGCTTGAGAACTGAGGACATGAGCTCTGGGCACCATTGGGAGGAATGAGATGAGTGAGTAGTGAAGTAAAACCCTGAGAAAGCCTGAAGAAGACTGAATAATGGAGAGGGACTAGTCTCTATGCAGGTGGGTGAGATGGAGGGAGTTGGTTAAGCAAGTTGGCACACTTTGTATTCTTGGCCAGATGCTGGTCTTGCAATTGAGCATCGATGCCCCTCTCAGATATTCTGTGAATATGGTGGGGCCATTTCCATTGGCCTGTGGTATGGGTGTGAGCTTTTCTGCCTGGGTCCTGAGTTGGGATCAAAGGTGCCCTGTAAAATGCCATGTGGAAACAGTGGTGGTCTGCTTCTGGCTCAGGTTCTGTTCGCCTGGCAAAACCCAGAAGGAAGCAAAAGGGGATACAAGCAATCTGTTGCAGTCCACCTGCATGGTTGCTGATAAATTACCATCAAACGCTTAAAGGAACAAGGGTTTATTTCCTTACAACAGTCTGGTTATGGTTCTCAGTCCAGCTTGACAGGAGAGGGCTGAGGGAACTGGCCACATCTTCACCACATAACAGCTGAGAGCGGACAATCCTTACTTGCCAGACCTGAATGTTTGGCCGAATGAACAGAAGGATGCCAACTTTCTCAACCAGCTCTCCGTGATTTATTCAAGGGCTTAATCCCACTCACCATGGGCTAGGCCTTCCCCATCAGTTAGACAATCTCCTTCAGGTTCACTCTGGGCTCAACTCAACT